>PVIJ01002008.1:146019-175454 GCA_004024925.1 Scalopus aquaticus
GATTGTTGACTTTGTTTTTGTTGAGTTGTGTGAGCTCTTTGTAGATTTTTGTTATCAGTCCTTTATCGGTTGTATTGTGTGCAAAGATCTTCTCCCAATTAGTAGGGTGTCTGTTTGTTTTAATTATTGTCTCTTTTGCTGTACAGAAGCTTTTTAGTTTGATGTAGTCCCAGCTGTTTATCTTTTCTTTTACTTCCTTTGCTATGGGGGAAATGGTTTTAAAGATTTTGCTGAGATGTATGTCATGTAGAGTTTTGCCTATTTTTTCTTCTATAAACTTTATGGTTTGAGGTTTTTATCTCCAGGTCTTTTATCCATTTTGAGTTGGTTTTTGTGCATGGTGTGAGATAGTGGTCTAGCTTCATTTTTTTGCATGTAGCAGTCCAGTTCTCCCAACACCATTTATTGAACAAAATAATCTTGTTCCATTGCATATTCTTTGCTCCTTTGTTGAAGATTAGTTGTCCATAAATATGTGGATTTATTTCTGGGTTTTCTATTCGGTTCCATTGGTCCGTGTGTCTGTTTTTGCTCCAGTACCATGCTCTTTTAATTATTATGGCTTTGTAGTATAGTTTGAAGTCAGGGAGTGTAATCCCTCCATTCATCTTCTTTTTAGTCAGGAGAGCTTTAGCTATTCGAGGTTTTTTGTGGTTCCATATGAATTCCTTCAATATCCGTTCTATTTCTTTGAAGAATGTCGTTGAGATTTTTATCGGAATCGCATTGAATCTGTAGATTGCTTTTGGTAGGATGGCCATTTTGATGATGTTGATTCTCCCAATCCATGAGCAGGGGATGTCTTTCCATCTTTTTGTGTCTTCCTTTATTTCTTTTAACAGCGTCTTGTAGTTTTCTTTGCATAAGTCCTTTACCTCTTTTGTTAGGTTTATTCCCAGGTATTTGATTTTTTTGGTTTTGATTTTGAAGGGGATAATTCTTTTAATTTCTTCTTCTTCAGACTGAGTGTTTGCATATAGAAAGGCTACTGATTTTTGTGCATTGATTTTGTATCCTGCTACATTACTGAATTGGTCTATAGTTTTGAGTAGTTTTTCTATGGAGTTTTTGGGATTCTCTATGTATATAATCATATCATCTGCCAATAGTGACAGTTTAATTTCTTCTTTCCCTATTTGGATTCCTTGTATGTCTTTCTCTTGTCTTATTGCTCTCGCTAGGACTTCAAGTGTTATATTGAAAAGCAATGGTGAGAGTGGACATCCTTGTCTTGTTCCTGATTTAGGGGAAAGGCTTTCAGCTTCTCACCGTTGAAAATAACATTGGCTGTGGGTTTGTCGTATATGACTTTTATTATGTTAAGGAATGTTCCTTCTATTCCAAGTATTTCAAGGGCTTTATCATAAATGGATGTTGCACTTTGTCAAATGCTTTCTCAGCATATATTGATATGAGAATATGGTTTTTATTTTTCTTTTTGTTGATGTGATGAATTACATTTAAACCTGGTAAATTCTTACCTCTTTCTCATGTTTCACTGGTTTTCTTCTGTTTGCTATTTTTGTTTTATTTTTAGTCACTCCACTTTAATATTAAGTGTTCTGCGACTGTCCTTTCTTCAAAGATCCTAGCAAACACATATACATATCTAATCTCATATTTTTAAAAAGAAAATACCCAAGTTGAAAGATATAAAGTAGAACATTGTTTAAAATCAATAGTGACTTTCAGGAACATTGAAATAGCATGTAAACACAGTAATATACATCTAGATAAGTAACTTTAATCCTAAAATATTTAAAATTTTTTTCAAAATAATCCTATCATATATTCTTATCACCTACCATAAATAAAATTTATGTATTCAACTTAACTTGCAGCAAAGTCAGAGGAACTGGACTCTCTAGTGACTGGAATTCATTAATGTCAGATAATGTTTTAATGAGAAGAACATTTGTGAGGTTAGAAGTTTTGTTTTCAGAGGAATTTGGGTCGTGATGGAATCTGACCTATAAGAATATCAGGACAACTTCTTATTATGAAGTTGCCTGATTAGAGGAAATCGAGATGTAGAAACCAGAAATCAAATAAAGTTGACAAATCAGTTAAATTCTCTATTAAAAAAAAAACACTGCCCCTTTCAATATGCCTACTCTAAAGAAATGTCAACAATTAATTGTTCTTTTTCCATCTTTTCAGCAATTTCCTGATCAAATTGTAGGATTTGTTCCTAGAAAGCATGTCTCTACTTCATCTGGTATCTACAGTTACGGAGGATTTGAACTGCAAACACCAGAGATTGGAAACGGTGACCGTTACTCTATGGTGCTGATCGGAGCTTCATTCTTCAACAGTAAATACCTTGAACTCTTTCAGAGGCAACCTGCCGCCGTCCACACCTTGATCGATGAAACACAGAACTGTGATGACATCGCCATGAATTTTATCGTCGCCAAGCACATTGGAAAGACGTCTGGGATATTTGTGAAACCTGTAAACATGGGCAATTTAGAAAAAGAAACCAATGGCGGCTATTCTGGAATGTGGCATCGAGCCGAGCACTTTCTGCAGAGGTCTTATTGTATCAACAAGCTTGTTAATATTTATGACAGCATGCCTTTAAAATACTCCAACATTATGATTTCCCAGTTTGGTTTTCCATATGCCAACCACAAAAGCAAAATGTGAAAGTAAACCAAGCAAACAAAAATGAACTTCAAAACTGCTTAGTCTGAGTATCTCTCCATGCAATGGTTTTTTTGGTTTTGTTTTTTGAAGCAACATCATGAACTTTTGTCCTCTTCAGAAGAAGACTCTGCAATGAAAAAAATATGCATAGCACTTTTAGGATATGAAATTCTCATGAACTTCAAAAACCAAGACACTGGTATTGTGAGGAGTTTTCATCCATGGATATAACTCCTTGATCAGCAATTTTATTGTTTACATTCTGAGACGGCTCTGCAATTTCTTCAACTCTTGGCATTTGCCTTAAGGACATATAGCAAACTGTTTCCAGGATCACCAATTGCAGAGAAGCATTTCTCAGCTTTCTCATGAAAGGATGATTTAATTTGAAACCTGAAATGCCTCTGTAGCAAAAACTGTGGTGTCTGGAAAAGCCACGTGAGGAGGGAATAGTCTTAATCCCATAGAAGAACATGTGTAAAATTCGTGGCTACCTGTGCTTACCTATGTTCCTTCCAGCCAAGCCCTTTCCAGGACCAGTTCAGCCCGCATGGTCTTGATGCAGCCATCAGCACTTTTAATTTTGTTGATAAGTCTATCACGACTGGGAGGATTAATTTTAGCCAAAGGGAATCTAGCTGTTTGCTTGAATTTTGTGAACATTTGCATGGATCAGAAAAAAAGCACCGCCTGTTTCTTATATGAACTTATATGCAGCAAGCAGTAAACATATTACTAGATCCAGGTAGTGCATTTGGTCACTCAAACTGACCATGAGATTGTACATTAATTCTTATATTTTACATAAAGTCCATGTTGTTTTAAGAAATGTAGAAAGTAACTCTTCTGAAAGAATGATTAGGTAGAAATCAGCAGAACTTAAAACTCTTAATGTCAAAAGATCTTTATTGTGAGAGCATAGGTTATCTCAGATACTAAAAAGTTGTCTGTGTCACACAAAGTCAATCTCTTGCGCTCAAAACTTTTTCAAAAATCCAAGACACTACTTGTCATGATGAATTTTGAGTATACAAATACAGGGAAAAACTGAGAGAGGAATGGCAGAGGAATTCAAGGTCTGCACCTAGAATTTAAATTGTCCGCTCTGCTTTGTGAATTAGCACCAGTGTCCACATGGTGTCTGTGTGTGGTCTTTGCTTTTGCTGATGGCAAGGATCAAGCCTGTTTCTTCCCCTTTTCCTCCTCATCTTCCCATAATGCTATTATATTTTCACATTTACAAAGTTGTGAAAACATTAAACTGATCATCTCATGTTCCACCAATGAGACCGAGCAGTTAGATCCTTACATGTTCTTTCTTTACGTTGGTGTGTATATGTCTTTATGCTGTCAGATAAAACCAATAAAACTTGAAACCACAGAATGATCTATGGTGTTCATATCTGCTTTGTCCAACCTCACTAGTGATTTTTTTGCCTCTTAGGATTCCACGGGCAGATAAATAAAATAAACTTACCACGTAGGTATTCTTTGTCAATTAAACAAACAGGGTTTTTGTGGTTGGTGTTTTAACAAATTTCAAAAGATGCCAATATATGGCTCAGCATAAGGTAGTGGCAGTCGCTATATTTCTGCAGGATAATATTCCAGTTTTATTTCCCATCTTATATTTGTAAAGTTGTTTTAAGCATGTCATACATTAATCATTTGTTTTCCAGACATTACAAACCAAATATGAAACCAAAGTTCAATTCTCTGTTACTGAGACTTTTATTATGGCTAGAATTTTCCTAAAATTTTTTCCCTGAAAGCTCTCATCTGATCTAAATGATCCAGAGAAGATGCTCAGGCTAAAAACTGCCCAAGGGAACTCCTGGCTTAAGTGTATAGGCAGTGGGTATTGGCACATATGGAAACTTCAGTATCCTTATCTGTCAAAATAATATATCTACCTTGTGGGCTCTTTTAGGAATAAAGGAGATAGCTTATATAAATATAACAAAATATGCCTTGCCCATTTTATTTGTTTTTTAAGATTTATTTTTATTATGCATACAAGAACTGGGGTCTAGGCCAGAGGTGCAGGGGGGTGAGAAGATTCACCACAGATAGAGTACGGAGCAGAAGAGCCGCATCTACTGGAATACACTGCTGAGGGCAGAGACAGGAGAGGTATGCTGCACCATGTGGGTCAGCTCCCTGTCTGGGGATCAAATCCACGCTACAGGGGTGATAGTGCTGAGACTTAACCCCTATGCCACCAGGGAGGCCTACCTCGCCCATTTTAAATGATCAATAAATGAAAACTGTTAGGGTGGGCCATTGATAATAAGGCTGCAACTCAGTTCTTAGATATTAGGCCCCCGGAACCAAATTCTTGAGTTATTCAGGAGATTGTTTCTACATAAGAATGGGCAAAGAACCATGGCAGTTTTCATTTTCTTAATTCAAATACCCTTTGTTTGTTAATAAAGCAGTACATAGTCATTCTAGCTTTTTTGACGTATTCAAAACAGCAGAAAGAAGAAACTGAAAACCCCTTTAACAATGGCTAATGTTTTATGTCTATGTCTATTCCTGCAGACTCTTCTAGGCATCTTTTAAAAGCCTGATTTATTTAGTACTTCATTAGTTGGATAAACTATAATTTATGTAATCAATTATATTACCATTTTGTTTCTTAATTTATTGTTATAGCAACAATTGGGTAGTGTCCTTACCTTGAACAGACATCTTTGAGCTATTTATAGTGATTTCTTCAAAGTTAAGTGCAGGAAGTCCATTTACCCGGCTCTATCTACGTAGTATGTGTGATTTTGGGAATTTTGGTACATGTTACTGTGAGCCTTCAGAAGTGTTGTCACAGCTACACCATTATATTCACATCTGAGTGTACCTATTTCCCATCAGACTCCCCAATGGCATATTATTTAAAACTTTCTTTTTCCATGCACAAAATACCCAAGTACTATAGAATTTGGAAAAAGTTGGACTGTTTTAAGAATTCTGAATTAAGGTTGAAAGAGGAAATGAAAAGGCAAGAGTCCAGGGCAGTGTAAACCCAGAAAGCTTTTAAAGGGTTTCTAAAAACAGCTTCAAGGTTTGAGTATAGACAATGAATTGTTGACCCTTTGCTGGCCCCAGGAACAAAAAACTTAGTAGCAACAAAAGTCCTACTTGTTTCTCTCCAAATGGATGACCTAGAGCTTTAACTCCCCTAGGTCAAGAGTAGGTAAGTGTATGTGTATATGTGTGTGTGTGTACTTGTGCACATTGTGTGCACTTGCGTGGAACTGGAAATAGAGGAAGTGTGAGGGAGGGGATGGGGCGGAGGATAACTCTGTGATGGCAGGGCAATACAGACGGGCCAAATCTCGCTGGATCGGAAGGGCTTAAATGGCGAGGTTTACTTATCCTCCCCCTCCTGTTATTTCACAAACCAGATTTTTTGTTGTTGTTCTGCTAAGGTTCTAAATTTTTAAGGTTCTAAATCTCTCTGCCCTTTTCCTCCTCCCTTCTCTTGCCCCTTTCTTGCTTTCATAAAGGTCTACTATAAAATCCAAATATTTTCAAAAATATACCTATTGAAGCCAAAATGAAAAGAACATTTGCTATGTAAGAAGCATGCACTGAAATCTGGCTCCACTTTCCTTCTCTGCACAAAGGAGATGAAAAGACCTGCCCTAAAATCCCATCAGTTGCTTTTAGTTTCAAAAGGAATAATTTGTAGAAGGAATTTAATAGTGTCAGGAAAACAAAAGAAATTTAAAAAACTCTATCAATAAAGAGCAACTTCGTCAAGAGTAAAAGAAACCTAGATGTCAAATCTAATACCTCAGAACATGAAAGGAAGTGGCAATAAATAGGCAGGTATTACACGTTCAAAGAAGCTACTTCATTAGTTCTAGCTCAGAATGGAATATTTCAATGAGAATCTAAACTAGTGATGACTCAAGACTACATTGATGCATGTCAATATTTTATTTGTAAAGAAAAATAATTAAATTCTTTATCAGGATATTTTAAGTAGTTTAAAAAATAAAGAAGCAGCTTTAATTAATAGCAGTGGTTTTTAATTGAAGCTGATTTTGCCCCTTATGGGTCGTTTGGTAACTTCTAGAGACATTTGGTTGTTACAATATGGCCGATTATTCTGACATTTAGTAAGTAGACATCAAAGACACTACTGCTCCCACTACAAAGATTTAAGATCCCCAAATGGTAATGGTGCTGACATTGAGGAAAAAATATGCTTGACTTTCTAGAAAATTTGATTGATAATTTATCTGTATAGCACACACTATCACAATGCAAATTGCATTGCTTCAGTTTTATCCTATATAACAGTGCCTATTGGAACAGAAAATTAAGGGGGGGGGGGAAATGTGCTGTATTTCCGATAAGACATCTGGTGCATAATTCTGTGACCCTCAAATCTAATCAAAAAGTCAGAAATTTCCCTAGTTAAGATTTATTTCTCTCTCTTTTTTCTGATCCACATACCTGGGAAGGACCTCTGAATAAGTATATATTCTAAAGCACTAAAGAGCAATATTACAAAACAGAGTGTATATTTTAATGATATCTCTCTAGTTAGAGAAAGTCAAGTTTATTAATTTACAATAAGCTAAATCTAAATTCTCAAATAATCGTATTTATGCCTGTTCAAGTATTTTTGGTTTAAACAATAAACTTAATAAATAAACAGCTAGTGAAGACAATTTATCTAAGAAAGCATCTTGGAATGGAAGAATTAGACAACATATTTCTCACATCAGCCAGGTTGAGTAATGTAAATTTATCTGGGTCACAGAATCTGCATTATAAAAGAGAGGACTGAACTGAATGCTTAGATTTAAATTTAAGATTTAAATGCTTAAATGTAATACATTTCTTTAATTCATTCTTAAAAATTCTGCTAAATTTAAATTTTTTAATTTAGTAAATTTCTTTCCAGTTATAAAATTCTACAACCCTAAATCAGTTTTTGGTAGGTTTCAAAGAAGCCGTATTATACTTCCTGACAAGAAAAAGTAATCCTCTAGATTTTAGCTCTGTAGGAATTTCCTTCCTTTCCTGTTCCCTAAGCCTATGTCCATAACAATGCTTTCTCAAAGTGAATACTGACTTCACAAACATCACTATTGACTGAGGACCAAAAGATGTAATGATGAAGATGCTGAGGAAGATGACAATGTCATCATTTGCTGTTTGGATGAGTTTTAATTTAAAAGATATTTTACTTCTTAACCAAGAGTCTGTTGCCACTGTCCTTTATGAAAATTCCAGTAAGAGTTGCAATAAACTAGCATCACAAATGATCATGTACTGCCACTAATTTTTTAGTACAGAATGCAAATATGCTCTAAGACAATGAAACTATTTAATTCTATCACAATTTACCATAAATGGTTTTTATGGAATTTATTGTCCTACCAGCAGATGTCAGTGTAACCTAATTAACTGAATAACATTTTTAGCATTAAAATACTTGAATGTATACTAAGTGAAAATAGTCTTAAAATAGCCAACTCAAAAGGCGACTGTCAATGTTTTTTAAATTAAGTGTATCTTCTTAAGTGGTGCTATAGAAAAATATCATTCCTTCAAAAGTTATCAGGTTAAAATGGGTCCTTGCCTAAGTAAATCATATTAGATAAGCTATAACACTTTATTATCATAACATGTGACAATAGCATTTCTCAGTGACAGCAAAGACATGACCTTAATTAAACACAGAATGCTAATCTGCGGTGAAGTGTGAGAATAACAGTGTTTTAAAAACACGTATCACAGACACTTTGAGCCAAGTGAAACTCACTTGTCTCTGGGTGAAATATTTACCATCCCTGAAGAAACACATTATTTCCTAATGAATGCTAAAGTAGCTACAATGTGGTATCATTTGTTTTCTAGACTTTTGCTTTTAGCAAAAGTTGTTAATCTAATGACAGTAACAGTACTACCTATTATGTGGGGAATACTCACATTATACCACTCAAAATTTGTAATAGCCTACAAAGCAGATAGATAACTTCTATCACACACAAGGGAGGACTCAGTAACTTAAGTCCAGAGTAGTTAAATAAACTGTATCATAAATTCAGGTTACACAAGTCAAGAGTGCAGACCAAAGATGATACCAAAGCTGAACTCCTCCCTTTATAAAAATCTCCACTCTCTAAAAATGCTACACCATGACCTTGCATTGAAGAGGCTTCTATTTTTCCATCATACTTGGAATTAAAGCTATATTTTATAGAAAAGAGTTCTACATAAATGACATGGGGCACAACTAGAATTAGGTAAAAATAAAAATAATGTGTAAAATTACTTTTAAAAGCAAAAGTTATAATGCCTTATACAATTCAATATTCACATGTCATATAATTTAGCAATCCTATGCCTGGGCGTTTACCCAAGGGATATGAAAATATGTGTCTACATAAAGACTTGTGTGCAAATGTTTGTTGAAACTTTATTCATCAAAATTATCCCTGCCACAGAATACGACACAGCAATGAAAAGGAACAACTGATATATGCAACAACATGGCTGAATCTCCAAGCAGTATACCAAGTGAAGGAAGACAGACATAAAAGGTTGGGGAATGGGAGCAAGAAGAAAGTCTGAAGAATGATAGAAATATTCTAGATCATGATTGTGATGGTGGTAATATGACTATATCCATTATCAAAACTCAGAACTACATATTTTAAATGGGTGAATTTTATTTTATATAAATTCTACTCAGTAATTTTTTTAAAAGTAAAAGACACTAGACACATGCAACCTTTTAATAATATAACCACTGAAATTTATTAATAGTTAGGTCAACTAACTCAAGAAACAAGTTAACAACCTGAATCCTTGCCTTGGAAAATACCTTTCCCTAGTGTGGGGATGTAGAACAGAAACTAGGGCTCTAGTATTACCTGGTCAACACATTTGTGAGTGGCCTTAAGTGAGGCATTACTTTTCTCCAAATCTCTGTTAACTTCATTTTTAAAGAAACGACATTAAACATCATAATTCTTTAAGCTTTAAGAGAAACAAGACAAAACAAACAAGCAAGCACAGATCCACTATTCCAAAAAATTTCACCCTTGCCTATGATTAAAGCAAAGCCCAACTCTAACACATAATTCCTTTGGCAGGAAATCACTGTTAAACATAAGATTGGCTCTATTACTCACCATTCCTTTGGAGAGTGAAATTGTGTAATTTGGCCAGCAGGTGTCATACACTCCTCTATGAACGGCTGACAATTTTTTCACATCAAAATGCTTTTTAAATTAATATTTGCCAAATGGTTTCATCTAGTGATTATGAACATTGCTTTTCTATATAAATACTTAGAGGAAAGAACATGTTTCAAACATTCAATCTTTTCCTCAGTTTTCTTTCACTTCTAATCAATCAGATAATTAAATCCATATGCCGAGATAGTAAAGAAATTTTGTTGACTCCATTATGCTTAGTGTTTCAAACACTTTCGGAAAATAGTGTAACAGCCTCCCAATTACTACCTGTCCAGTCTTGGAAAACTCAGTCTTTTAAGGGCAGTCTCTGTATTTACAATGTCACCATCAGTGTGAAGCCTTCTCCGGCATCTCATATACCAGGAAACTTCAGATGTCCGATGTAAAGCTATTTCTACACTGTCTTCTGTGTCTAAATCTGTCTTCCTTTTTGCCCACTTCTCAGACTATAAAATCCCAGGAGGTACTAGCACTGCATTTCCAAGTATTTAGCATAGTATCTTGTGCTCAACAGTTTTTTAATGGCAAGCAAATGAGCAAATACTTGAATCACTGTTACCATCGCCTAGCAGGTTGTGCTTCAGTGACCATGTGAAAAATGAAGAAACCAGTAAGTGGTCAGAAAAGCTTTCTTGTAAGGGCACCTGGCTTTATTTTCTGGGAAGAATATTTATGAAATATTGTGAAGAAAATAAGGAAAGCAGCACATTAAAAACTAAAAATTTGGGCTAATGGAGTAGGTACATGGCTTATGTGATTCATTAGCAGCAAGTCTAAACCTCTTTGTGTCAAAGACCCTTTTGACATCTAGGAATGCCTTGGGGTCCCTTCTTAGGAGGATTAAAAAAAAAAAACCCGTAAGATTAATACATACAATCACAAAGAAAACTACTTGCATTTAAATATAGTTTTCATACTATGTTTGAGCAATTTATTAATTTGACCTAACTGTTGATTTAATAAGCAGTATAATTTCATGAAAGTGATGAATGTAAATGATATTGTGAGAAATCTGTGACAACTATTATATGATATGAAAACATATTTTTGACAGTCACAGTTACTGCTAATCTTTCGTAGTTTTTGCTGACATTCATAATCGATAAAAATGCTAAACTTCAGGCTAGAGAAATTAAACTTGTACTTTTTACCCCTTTGAAAAGATATAGACCCATTCAAATTCTATTCATGAGTGACAGGATGGCATCTAGGAAACCATGGTTAAGAACCCCTGGACTGAAAGGAACTTAGGATGGTGGGAAACAAGGAGTTATGAAGGATAAGGCAGCAAAAAATTTTCCTTCTACAAGTAGTCTTTCTTTTTCTTCAGAATGCTCACAATATTCACTTCTTGCCTCTCACTTGTTCTTTGCCTCATTACAAGTTCATGTTTCGAATCCCTAAGTCCAAAGAACCTCAGAATGGATTGTATTTGGAGAATGAGCTAAAGTGATTAAGTTAAAATGAGGCAGTTCAGTGAACTCTAGTCTAACCTAATAGGTGTTTTTATAAGAAGAGATTTGAACATGCAGAGAAACAGCAGGTTGCTATACACAGAGGGCAGATCACGTAAGGACCTCTGTTTGTACCTCTGTTCTATAAAGTCATTGTTTTCTACGAGTCCAATGACTATGTCTTAGTCTTCAGCTTGTTTGATTTCTTTGGCTTTTGTAGTGCTAACTACTCTCTTTTCCTTCCTTTGACCTAAACTTTTTGTTTTTCTCTTACTCTTTGGTTCCTTTTCAGCCTCCTATCCTACCCTTCTTCTGTTTGTGCATGTGTCTGTAGAGTTCTACCTACCTTCTGCTTGTCTCACTCCTCACACTTTCTCTGGATAGTCTCCTCAGTCTAGTCTACATCTCTAGCCCCAGTCTTTTTCCTGAATCTTAGGTCCCTATATTCAACAATCTAGGACACAGTTCTTAAATATACCATTAAGTGAATCATCTTCCCCTTCTGGCTTCTTGACTATGTTCTCTGTGCAAATAACACTACAATCCAAATCTTCCCAATCAAAAGTCTGGAAGCTCTTTTTATTTTGCCTTTTTTCTTACCCTCAAAACAAAATCAATCACCAGTTTTTCCAGATTTTCTATCCTTAAAATCTTTCAAGTGAGACCCTTATTATCAGGTCTACTCTTACTGCCTCAGACATTTTCATCTCTACCAATCATTCCTTGCTTGTAATGTGCCAGCCACTGTGCCAAGTGCTTTACAAACAATATTCCCATGGGGCAAGAATTATTATGCCTAAAATTATAAATGAGGCCACAGAATCAAAGGGAAGGGAAGAACTCAGTCAAGGTCATGGGCTTTTTAATGGCAGAGCCAAGGTCATGGGCTTTTTAATGGCAGAGCCAAGATCAGGGTGTTGGTTGATTGGACTCCAAAACCATATGCATCCTATTTGTTCTCTGGATGTCTGGGACTTCCCCTCTACAATCTGTTCCTTATAATACTAAAATTCTTCCTCTCAGAGGCAAGTCTGATTCTTCAGTGCTCCCCTGGCCCTTCCCAGAGTGCTCAGCTCCTCAGCTGGGCACAGTGAGCTCACCCCTGCTTATCTCTCTTGCCATCAGCCAGCTTGCACTCCACCTCAGGTGCTTTACATCTTATTAGCATACTTCACTCTCCTACCCCACTGTGTTAGTCAGCTCAGGTTGCCATAATAAAGTACCACAGACTGGGTGGCTGAAACAACAGAAATTAATTTAATCACAGTTCTGGAGGCGAGAAATCAAAGATGAAATTGTCATCTAGCTCGTATCTTCTGAGGCCTCTCTCCTTGACTTGCCGATGACCTCCTTCTCCCTCTGTCCTTGCGTGGTCTGCCCTCTGTGTATGGCAACCTGCTGTCTCTCTGCATGTTCAAATCTCTTCTTATAAAAACACCTATTAGGTTAGACCAGAGTTCACTGAACTGCCTCATTTTAACTTAATCACTTTAGCTCGTTCTCCAAATACAATCCATTTTGAGGTTCTTTGGACTTAGGGATTTGAAACATGAACTTGTAGGCAGATACAGTTCAGTTCACAACATCTGTTCACCCAGTTAATTCTAACTCGACTCTCTGTGAAGTCTTCTCTGGCTGCCTCAGCTCTGATTTGAGGCTCTTTTATTATGGCTGTTATACTGGGACTTTTGAATTTTCCCTACTATAAAACTTACAGGTCTGTTTTGTAATTACTTTTTACTTCTCAGAACCTTTTATTGGATCAGGGTCTTTGAGGGCAAGAAGCATGCACTTTATTCATTTTTTCAACAATGGCCTCAAACCAGTACCTGGGTAATTAGGGTTTAATTAATTGATTAGTCAATTAGCAACTTGTTAATGTTTTTCAAAAACTTGTTTTGTGATGCACTTTCAAAAAATTAAGGATATAGTTGTGAATAAGACCAAATGAAATCTCTCCTCAGCAGACACACAATAAACAGGTGAAAACAAACGAACAAAATGATTTGGTACATTTAAAGAAAATAACATTGAGTAGTGCAATGGAGACCAATTTTAAGGGACTTTGTTGAAGAGGGTTCAGGGAAAAATGGAGAAGGCATTAGAGGTGTGATTTAAGCGATTAGACACAAGGCCTCCCCGGTGGTGCAGGGGTTAAAATCTCAGGACTATCAAGTTAGCCCCAGCCACTGCAGCATGGCAGGGCATGAGTTTGATCTGAGGCCAGGGAGCTGACTCACATGGCACAGCAGACCTCTCATGTCTCACCCACTGCTCCCCTCATCAGTGTACTTCAGTCAATCTGCCTGTTCTGCTCCCCACTCTGTCTTTGGTGAATCCTCTCACCCCCCTGCTCCTCTGACCTACACCCCAGTTCTTGTATACATAGATAAATAAGATAAATAAGAAAAACAAATAAGTGATGAGACACACCACATGTGATCTGTGGGAAGAAAATTCCAAGTAGAGAGAGCATCAAAGGCAAAAACCAGCTGGGAATGAGCAGGGAAAGTGTGGAGAACAGTAAGATCCCAGAGTGGGGTAAAGCCGTGGCTGAAGGTGAAGGTAAGAGAAAATGATGTGAGAAGCTTGAACTGTATTCTAAGTACAAAAGGAGTCACTGAGACATTTTAAGCCAGGGTTGGCTGTGATGTGAATAATGTCCTTAATAAGATCACGCTGGCTGTTACGTGGAGTATAGATATTAGAAGGGCAATGATGGAACTGGAAAACCAGTCAAGAGATCACCGGCAATAATCTAGAGCAGAACATCTCAATGAAGGGAGGAGAGAAGGTTTTGCACTCTCAAACCCACCAGGGGATATTTGTCAATATCTGGAAGGATTTTTGGTTTAACAACTGTGAAGAAGTAGGGTTATTATGTAAGGGGGTAGAGGTCAGGGATAGTATTAAATAGCCTCCAATGGACAGGAGAGTCCCTCATGAAAAAGAATTATTTGACCAAAATATTGATAGCACCAAGGTTGAAAAATCTTGATCTAGAGAGAAATGATGGTGGTTTGCCCAGGGTGGTAGTAATGGAGGATATAGGTCCTTAGATTTCAAGTATATTTGGAGGTGGATAGCAAGGACTCATGGACAGATTGTATGTGAGTTTCTAGGTTTGGGCCCTGAGCAATGAAGTGTATGTTGTTAATATTTACCGAGAGGAACATTGGGATTAGTCCTTAGAGCACAGATGACATTTCAACACCTGAGCCTGGGTGAGATCATTCAGGGGAATAATAGAAGTGGAAAGACAGAGGATGTGGCAGTGTCCTGGGGCACTCCAGGTTAGAAGTCCTGTTAGTGGAGAAGTAGCCAGCCTATGGGACTAGGGTGACATTCTTGGAAAGGCCAGAGAGGACAGACTCCAAGCTCAGGCCTGAGGAGTAGGGGTACTTTTTTCAACTAGAAAAGGAGGGAAGATAAAGTTTAGGAACAGGGAGTAAGCAAATGGGTAGATTTGGTAGTGGAAAGGAATGCATTCCTGTCTGATTGCATTTACTGTCTAGGAACCAGGGTCTGAATATGAGTATCATAGTGTATGTGTGGGAAAGGAGAGGAGAAGAGAGGACGGAAGGAGAGGGAAGAAGAGAGGAGAATATTACCAAAAAACTAACTTGCAGAGAAGGAAAATGAAGTTGATGACATTTATTGAATGAATAAAATGCTATAATATTATGTTCCATTTTTGATCACTTACAATTAGCATATATCATCCTTTACAGATGATTCTTACTTAATACTCTCAAACAACCCTATGAGATAGGCATTATCCCTAATTAATTGACAGACACTGGAGTTCAGAGTGATTAAGTAATTTATTCAAGGTAACACAGTAAAAGGACTAGATTCAAACTGGGTTAGTCTTACATTCCTCACTAAAGCTTATATTCTTCACCAAAGCTTATATTCTTCACTAGTATTTTATGCCTTGCTCAGGTTATGGTTAATGAAAACCAATACCCTGACCAGGATTTTGTAATTCTCCTACTCTCTTCAGAGGGCAAAAAATGTTAAGTAACTCTAAAAATTGTGGAAGTAGTGCTAACCTTCATTAAAACGTATATAAGTGGGGCCTCCCTGGTGGCACAAGGGGTTAAATCTCAGCACTATAAAACTATCACCAGTCACTGCAGCATGAGTTTGATCCCCAGCCAGGGAGCTATCCCACATGATGCAGCAGACCTCTCCTGTCTTGCCCGCTGTGCCTCTTAGCAGTGTATTTCAGTAGATCCACCTGTTCTGCTCCCCACTCTGTCTCTGGTGAATCCTCTCACCATCCCTCCACACCTCTGGCCTACACCCCAGTTCTTGTATGCACAAATAAATAAATCTTCTAAAAATAAAATAAAATGCATATAAGTGACATAATTCCTTGTGATTGATTTCTTTCAAGATTCCTCTTGAGGCTTAGTTAAGTCCAATTTTGCCTATTTACCCAAATGGGCTAGGCGAGGACAAGAGGGTAGGAAAGAAGACACTGGAGCGGAAACTCGATACAGGGTGTGATTTGCCCTCAGTTTCCAGCCCCCAGAGGGACAGCCTTGAGTTCTACAAAGGGACTAAAATTACATCTATCAAGGAAACATTCTACTTTCTCTCCAATCCCCATCTTTGGTGAAATGGAGATGTGAGGGTTGAGGAAGAGGTTACTTAAGAACTCCAGAGATTATGTGACAAAAATGGAGATTTTCCTTTGTAATTCTACTCACTCTGTACACTCAGCTCATTACACATTCTTGGCAGCAGTGTGGCTCCTCAGATGATGACCCAGTTACAGATTAAATGCAAAATATGACAGGTCCTTCTAATCAGAACCACCAAAGCAAAATGTTCCATTGGGTTTCCTTCATTTCAAATAGCTGCCAGCCGTGTTCTTTACTCCCCTACCCCAACAACTTAAACATTTTGCACTGGTGATTCTAACTAGAAGGACTTGTCATATTTTGCATTTAATCTGTAACGTTAAGGCTTGTTCTTCTCTTTTTGCAGGGGGTAGTGGATGGAGAACCAGACATTTGCTAGGTCTGATGAGTTTGCACGCAGCAGATTGACATCATTTACATATCACATGGAAAGAAAGTTGGGTTTATTCTGCTCTCTTTGTTTCAGTCATTTTAACCTGCCATTTGCTATTAATCACCCTAATGCTGCCTTATTATTAAAAAGCTGTTTTTTTTAAAAAAAAATAACTTCTAACTTTCTTGACACCTCTGCTTCATACTTATGAAAGATCAATTAAAGTTCAACAACTTAGAGCCATTTGTTTAATTAATTTTTTTTCCTCAGAGCCTTGTTTCAGGCAATGTGTATATTTGGACCACATATTTTCTCATCTTTTTAATCGTTATAAAATACGTCAACTCTACTTGACCCTGGCTATCTTAGCACCTATTTTAAATGCAATTGGTTAAGCTTCTAAGGAGTTGGTTCTCCCTCTCTAGGAAAGCATTTAAACAACCATTTAGCTTTTCACACGAATATAGGTACCTTTTATTTAGTATGGTGTTAGGTGCTCAAGATACAAAGGAATGGAAAGAGACAAGTATATCAAGTGTCAAAGAGGAAAATAGCTCTATTTCAACAGCAGAACAAAAGACAAATACACAGCTTCCTGAATGTTCTGGCCTTCCTCTTCTGAGATGATGCCACTGACAATCTCTCACTCTCACTCTTCATGAGCAACGAAGCTTTACAGAGAGGTTTTTAGCCACTAAACTGCCACTGGGAACCTCAGAAATCAGATAAACCTGAGTTCAAATTATATCTCCATCACTTCGTCAAAGCAGCATTATTTTTTCTTTAATTTAATTTTATTTAATTTATATCCTTTACATTATTATGTATCCCCTGTAAGTTTCCCACCACCAATTCACCCATGAACCATTATCATAGTCCCTTGTGCTCTTTTCTCCCCTATTTTGGTCCCTCTTCCTCCCCCTCTCCTGCAGAGTGTCTCTTATTTGTGGCTGCCTGCTAGCTTTTGTTTTTGGTTTGTATGCTATTTTCTTCTTCTGATTTCTTGTTTGGCTCTCTTATATTCCTCCTATAAGTGATACCATTCGATATTTTTCTTTTTCCTTCTGGCTTACTTTGCTGAGCATGATCCCTTCTAGCTCCATCCATGTTGCTGAGAATTGCGTTAGTTTGTAGTTTTTGATTGCCAAGAAGTATTCCATTGTGGACATGTACCACATTTTCTTGATCCAGCTGTCAATTTTTGGGCATTTGGGTTGTTTATATATTTTAGCTATTGTAAATAGTGCTGCAATAAACATAGGTGTGCATGTGCCCTTTTGGATTACTGTTTTTGTATTGGTATATTACAAAATTGGGGTATATTTCTAGGAGTAGAATTGGTGGGTCGGATGGAAGCTCCACTTTTAGTTGTTTGAGAAACCCAAACTGGCACTTTTTTAACCTCATTGAGCCCAAATTTCTTCACCCTCCAAGTAAAGCTTATTGCAAGAGAGGCAATATTGGATTGAACTAAGAGTTCTAACCCTGGAGCTAGGCTGCTGGCGTCCAGTCACATGGCCGTGGGCAAGTTAGGGTCTCTCTTTTCCTCAACATCCTTTGTTTGTAAGATGGGGACAATAATTTTCTCGTTCTCATTGATTTGGGGGTGGATTAATGACTAAAGTGCACAGGACTGTGCCTGGCACATTGTAACTGGTCAAAAATGTTAGTTGTGACTATATATTACTGTTGCTATTGTTACTATCTATCTTCTCTGTTAAGCAGTTGAAAATTAGACAAAATAATGTTTACATTCCATCCTTTTTAAGAAAGGGTTTAAAATTATGTATTTCTGTGAAAGGAAAATGCTTATGAAGTACTTGATTTCACTTTATATCATATAGCTGGGCATTTCTAATCGAAAAATCCAGAATTTGATACGGTATAGCTTTATTTTTCTGGCTGTGCCCCCCTCCCCTCCCTTCTTCCTCACCTCTCTTCATGGGGTAACGTAACAATCCCATCTAGTGGCCTGGACAGTGGAATTCCCATGATATAGGGATTTCATTTATATTTTAAAAATATTTCATTCTCCATTGGTTTTAAGTTTTCTGGAACCCCAAGGCACATTAGTGAAACTAAAGTTCATCTTGTCCTATTAAAGGTCTGTTATTAGGCTTTGTTTTCTAATAGGTTTTACTATAGAATTTTTGGGCTCAAGTAATAAATGCTAATCAAGTAAATCCATGGAAGTAAGTAAAGCCTCTTTCCTCTTCAAAACTCTGGTTTGGAATAATATTTGACACCTCAAAGTATGTATTTTTTCCTCCAAAACGTCTTCTCTGGCTCCTCAAGGTGAATTCTGCACTCCTAGCACTCCAGGGATTTACTTTTATGATAACCTCTAGCACCCTGTTAACTATACCTTTTACTAGACGACAAGCTCAGTCAGCTTCTATTTCACTGCTGTATCCCCAAAGACTAGTATAGGGCCTGCTTCACAGGAAAAGTCCAAAAACTGCTTGGCTGAACGAATTTACCAGTATTATTCAAACCTTTCCCTCTACATATGAGAGGAAAAGAATAAGTGTTGGAAAGGCCTTTTAGTCTGATCACTGACTGAAAGTAAGAATATCCTATATATAGAATCTCCACAGAGATTCAAACTTTTGCTAAAATAATTCCAGAAGAGGGAATATAATTAACTTTTTCCATTTATGGGTAGTTCACATTTTTAGAAAGTGCTTTTTTTTAAAGAAAAAAAAATTGAATCAGAATCTGCCTCCTTGATTTTCTTTTCCTTGATTTAATCTGCCCTTTGGAGTTTTATAAATTTGCTTTTCTATAGTATAAGTCTCCAAACTTGTTAAAAAGACAAAGCCAAAAAAATTATTTAAGCCGTAAGGATAGTTCATATTGCATAGAAAGCATCATCTGCCCAAAGGTCTGCTTTTTTTTACTTCAAAAATATACAGGTCTTGCCACTGATTAGGGGATTCATAGAAACAGGAAAGAACAAGAATACTGATGATTTGGGCTACTGCATTCAAAGAGGGGAAATTACCTTGAGTTTTAACTTATCTTCCCTGTGCCAGAAGCCTTGCTTCAGTACTTTATGGTAGCTGTCACATAACATGAGATGAGAATTCTGTTCTGGTTGTGATACATTAGCAAATGATCACCAAAATTTTCTCTGTTTTTGCTCTGTTCCCATATTGCTACTGCCTAGTTGTCACTGTCACCTCAAATGCTACATTTGAAAGACCAAAATTACCTTCTCCTCTTAAACAATGACACTAAGTTATGCCCTCAGGGTTGGTAAAATTCTTGGCGGACTTATCCTGCTTATCCCCCATCCCCGCCCTGGCCCTGTCAGTTACCCCATGAGTCACCTTTCTCCTTTATAGACTTTCTTACATCTGCTCCCTCTTCTTGAGCAATACTGACAGAGGACACTCTTTTTCTTAGGGTTCAAGGTTTGCTTCCACTCCAGCTTCCATCCTATTTTAACCCAAAAGGCATAATACAACCACACTAATCTTTAATATCTACTGTTAACTAGCCTGTCACTTAATTTAAAACCGTATTGATGTCTTACTGCGTCAGCAGCTAAACTCCCCTGCCTCCACCTCAGGTTCTTCCTGCAACCCCCTAGCCCCCAAATCTCAAACTGTCCAGCTTTAATTTATTTCCCCCCCAACAATCCAAGTCCATTATTATTGGTTTCCTTCCTCCCTGCAGCCAACTTGTACCCCATATCATGCTACACTTGCTTTTGTATCATCTGCTCTCTCTTCCTTGCCACTTCTAAGGCGCACCTTAAGTTCTATTTCTCCACCAAATTTGTTGCAGTTAATGTAGGCTCCATTCATCTCCTTCCCTTTTCTCTATGATTTTTTTGTGAAATATAATAAACAAAAGTGAATAAAACTTATGTGTAGGGCTCAGCAAATAATTATAAAGAGATTACCCTTGTAGCCACCACTCAGATAAGAAATAAAATATTACTGGAACACTGTAAACCCACCCCTAGTTCCCAGGACCTCTTCCTAATCAATTTTACAACATTAATAGTCTGTACCTCATAATTCAGTTCATAATAGTAATTAAGCACCATCCTGCTTTGCCTTGTGACTTAACTGTGTTGATTTATTCCTCCTACTGTAAGATCTTGAAGGGCAGGGACTATATAGATTATTCTTTAGAACACCCCAGAATGTCTCAAGCAGTATTACCCAAATGTGCATTTCAACAGGTGCTTATTGGTGGATTATAGACTAAGACAAAGCAACACTAAAGACAAACAACATGTATGCTCATGTCCAAGAGTTAACATTGTTATATCTTACAAATACACCTTAGCCTTTGAAAAAAAAATGGTACAGTTCTATTTTGTTAGGTTCTTTCCCACGCATTATACTCCCCAGTTTCAGTTTTCTTTTCCCTTCTATGGCACTCTGAGTGCTTGGAGATTTCTCAGGGAATTTCCAGTTTTGTGAAGCAGATGGTAGAGGAATGCCTTGACAATGAATAGAAGTCCATGGCAACACAACCGAAACACCAGGCATTCCTTCCCCTATTTCAGTCAAAGAACTGCTGTAATCACAAAGTAGCCTTTTCTTGTCTATGCACAAACTCTCATGAAAAAACTTTCCATTGCATCCATCTGTCTTTAAAATGAAAAGCCTTTGCAAATGTTAGTAATATTCCACATTATGAAAGTCTTATCACACAGAATTTCTAAAAGAGTTTCCATGCCCGGAGTAGAGAAGAAAATATGTATGTATGCATTAATCAAATGAAGAAGTAGTAAACAAAGGAAACGCACACTAAGAAAATTTTTTTCTGAAAGAGCCCTCTATAAAAGTGTAAAAAGTGAAATAATTGACTCAAGAAAATGATGTCAATTATGTAAAAGAAGTATAAAGTATGCCAATGATGATATGTGGAAAAGCCACATATATGAGACCATAATAGTTCTAATATTTGGTCAGAACTATGAGTCACTGAGATGTTGATTAAATAAGTATTTTTTCCATAGGAAAATCTGAGATTTAGCAGCAGAAAGATGCACACATTTTTGTCTTGTCTTTGAACTTTTATGACTTTGGCAAATTCAATGTATTAAAGAATTATTACTGGCTTGGGTAAAGTATAATAAGAGTGACAATAAGCAGTAAGAAAACTCACCCTTATTAAAATGGGCTTATTTACAACAGTTTATTTTCTGTATAAGTGAAGCATCTATGTTTAAGGCTAGGAAGCTACCAAAATCAGCACCTGACAAACAGCACTCAGCTAAGCAACTAAGCTTATCCATCAAACTCCAGATATGAATGGAAAGAGAAATGATTTAAAGACAGAGATTTTCACTTAATCGGTTAAGAATTGCTTGTTGCTCTTCCAGCTGTTGTCAATTCGGATCTATCAGTAGACAGAAGAGATGAAAGTCCTTGTCCTCACAGAACCTACATCTTAGTGTTTGGAACAGGCATAAACTGTGACATGTCACTTGATGAATTTCAAAACCCATCATATATTATTTTGTGGTGAAACCATAGAATATGGTTCATAAAAATAAATGTGAACTTCAAGTTTAACTCCAGAGACAAAGTGATAGGATCAGGAAATCACCAGACAGGTAGTTTCAATGATACTGATGTGATTAAAATTCTGAGGCTGGGTAATGGGTTAATAGCTGTTTTATTATTTTTGCTTTGTAACTTAAAGATTATATATATTCTACATACAAGCTATTACATCATGAATTTTTTTTGTTTGTTTTGAAATGAAAGGGTCAATTTCAAGAAAGAAGCAAGGGCCTCCCTCATGGCGCAATGGGTTAAGTCGCAGCACTATGATGCTATCTAGAGCCACTGCAAGCATAAGTTCGATCCCCAGCCAGGGAGCTTCCCACACGGCACAGCAGACCTCTCCTGACTCACCTGCTGCTCCCCTCAGCACTGTATTTCAGTCAATCTGCCTGTTCTGTTCCCCACTCTATCTCTGCTGAATCCTCTCACCCCCCTACAACTCTGGCCTACACCCCAGCTTGTATGCATAAATAAATAAATCTTTAAAAAAAAAAAAAAGAAAGGAGCAAGAGGACTAAGCATGACATTTATTTACTCACCGTTCTGGAGGCTGGGCGACAGCATGATTGGGTTTTGGTGAGAGCTCTCTGCCTGCCCACTTTCTTGCAGGTAGCTGCAGCAGTGGCTGAGAAAAGAGGTAAAGCTGAAAGAATTGGAAGTACTAAACAATAGGAGTCTGCAGGCACTCTATACCAAAAATACGTACACATTGTATGCTTGGGAAAGGCCCAACTGCATTGGGAGAGGAAAGGATCACAGTTCTCTATCTCTGCAGAATGTTCTCCAATAAATGTCATTACACCTGTTATAGTAATTGTAGCATTTGCTTTCTATCATTAAAGCTTGTTTCTTATGTTAATCGTGAATTATTTCAGGTTTCAACTGAATATCCATATTTGGCAAGGAGGGGAAAGCTTCTGCTATTGTAAAAAGTACAACTTGTCTACCCGAAGTTAGACTTTAAATGTGTGTCATTTGGCGGCGTGAAATACTACGGCCACAAAACCAACAGCGTAGGACCTTTTGTATTCTCTAAAAATGTCTATTTTGTTTTTTGGACTGGTTCCCAGCACTTTCCTCATAAATGCAGGTTTTAACACTGTATTTATTAATCTCTCACCTCTCTTTTCCTTTCTTATCTTTAACAAAAGGAAAGGATTTTTGCAAATGCTTCAAAATGGAGACAAAGTGAGGAGACTGGGCTTAGTACATATTCATAGGTACATGTGTAATGCCAGCCTGAACATAAATATTTACAACATAACCTGATACTTGCTGTTAGCAGCTATTTTATATCATTAAATAGAAACTATAAAATGAGATTTCTCAATAGCTTTGTGTCTTTCCGTAGATAATATAAACTTCTCTGGGCCTCAGCTTCCTTTTTATATATATAACAAGGTGTTCTGGTTTAATAAATTTTCTTCTATTTCAAAAACTCTGTTTTAATTTTCATTTTGCAATAAAATTTCCAATTAACTAAGAAGTCCAGAAAATATTAGGAAAAGTAGCATTCTACCACTTACTATTATTACTGAGTTCCAGATTTCCTAGTATTAATAGTTTAATGGCAGTCATGGACTGGAGCTGTTTATTCTCTTAACAGAGGAAAACGTAACACCCAATGCTTATTATACTAGGACATATTGTCTTTAGATTTTTGTCTCTGAAAAGCAGGAAAAAAATTCCCTTTGATATTATCTAAAGGAAATGAAACAATTTGCTTTTAATGACAAGGTGAAGTAAGTGAAAGTTCTACATCCCACACCAACTGAAGACTATCTTGAAAGAAAAATCAAAATACTTAAAAATCTGTGTAGCATCAAAAGCTCCCATTTCTCTGGGGAAATTCCTGTGATTCATGAAATATAAGAAGTCGAAAGATTTGGACCTAATGAAAACCGAAAGAAAGGCTTGGACAATTGTGTTTGTCAATATTCTAAAAGAATAAAGTTTAACATCCTAGTGAGTGAGTTGGACCGGATGTGAGACATTTGAACTAATTCCTATCATATATAAAAATAAATCCAAACCAGTGGCCAGGAAGGGCTGCACTTCTCTGCATAAAAATGAAAGTTAACTAAACTCTGACAGAAATGAAAACGAGAAAGAAAGAGAAGGTAAAGAAGAGGAAACAATAAGAAGAGGAAAGAGGGCCTCCCTGGAAGTGCAAGGGGTTAAGTCTTAGCACTATGAAGCTATCTGCAGCCACTGCAGCACGAGTTTGATCCCCAGCCAGGGAGCTTCCCACATGGCGCAGCAGACCTCTCCTGTCTGGCCCGCTGCTCCCCTCAGCAGTGTATTTCAGTCAATCTGCCTGCTCTGACCCCCACTCTGTCTCTGGTGAATCCTCTCACCCCCCAACACTTCTGGTCTACACCCCAGTTCTTGTATCCATAAGTAACAAAAGAAGAGGAAATACGCTTCTAAATCTTAGGAACAAGAGAAAGAAGTTTCCCAAGCAAGCATCTTGTACCTACCTTCACTGCAGGCACACTACCAGTTACTGCACTTCTGTTTCCCAATATTCCAGTGGACATTTACACACATGATACTTTACATTCATGAGTGGGTAGATCAGCGTGAGGCTAGCACATGCACTTAAGTAGTTCAGGCAAGTCTAAATAGGTCCAGGCAAATCTATTTCCATAAAGGGGCTGAGGTTCCTCCTAGAAAACAACTCACCCTAAGGGAAGAAAGAGGCAAGCAACTCCTTACTCTAATATCAAAGCCTGAGTCCTCAAAAAAATGGGAAAGAGGAGAGATTCTGAGTTTACTCACTCTTCAAGTTTCTTCTGTGTCACCTGAATTTACCTCTTGCCCATGAACTTGTTACAGGGTAGGGTGAGGGGCACCTCAGAACCCCCAAACCTGCCCATTCTAAATAGGTTCTGCCACCTGCCTTATCAAAACAAAACATACTCCAGTGCGTAAGAACTTTAATGGAAACGAACTTTAATACAATTATTGTGAAATAATGAATACAGTTTCCAAATCAAGCACCTGAAGTAAACGATCCCCTCATGGGTAAATGCCCAGCAAAACAGGCTGGCCCAAAGTAGGGTCACTGAGGCCCAAAACCCCGCCACAAGTCTTCTGGTGGGGACCCAGAGGAAAGGGACAGAAGGGGGCAAGCACCTACCTCTGTTTTAACCAGTCCTGCACCAAGAAGCAAACCTTCTGGGTCTCCTCCCTTCCTCCCTTCCTCCTCCCTCCCTCCCTTCCCCCTCCCTCCCTCCCTCCCTCCCTTCCTCCCTTCCTCCCTTCCTCCCTTCCTCCCTTCCATCCTTCCTTCTTTCCTTTCTTCTTCAATCTCCTCTCCAGCTTCCTCTTTTCTAGCTTCCCCTCCTCCCTGCTCACCTCCATCCTGGAACCTCCCCTTTTCCTGGGGACCACTCTGTTACAAACCCTGTCCAGATGGAGGAGAAAGAGCCAAAAGGCAGAGAGCATGAGCTCAAAGAACATCGCTGCTACAACTCAGGAAGGTGCTGGCAGTCCTCTGAGGCAGTGTCACACACAATGCAGAGGGAGGCTTGGCCCTGACTTGTCACAACTCAACAAGTAATTTTACACATTGGAGAGGGTGCTGAGCAGGCCACTAGAGCCCCTGGTAGGAGGATGCAGATACTCAAGGACAGCTGCTGGATGTTCCATAATGACTAACTGGATATATTTACTACCATGTCTAGAAATCTGCTATTACTTCTAGAAAGTTTTGAAACTTTTTAAATTATTATTTTTAATTTTTAAAATTATTTATTTATTTATTTATTTTCTTACATCATTATTCTCCCTTCAGATGTAGTCCCCATAGGTCTCCCCTCCCCATGGCAGCCCTGTCATGTCTAGGAAGTTTTTAGGCAAAAGATGGACATATTCGTCAGAACAGGCAAGGTTGTCATAATGCTACATTGTTTTCCACCCAGTAGTCAGAAGGGTCCTATCACCTCTCTTAACTAGTGGCCTAGGGACTGTGAGGGAGCAGATGGTGTCTCCACCACCATGAAAGGTGGGTACTGTCAGAAACAAACTAGTAAGTGGGAGGCAAAAGCTAGTGAAGTATATTCCTCATTTGACTTCATTCCCATAGGGGAAATGGTCTATATACATGGTACTTTTAGTTAATCTTCATGAAAAAACAGTGCAGAAACCGATTCAGAGAAATTAAGCAGTTTATCAGAATTCACACAGCTCTTCAATTCTCTTTTGAATGGTCCATGTTTGCCCTAAAGTTTTATGCTTTAAAATTTTATGGGTTTTTTAATTGTTATTTATGTCTTTTACATTTTGTATTCCCCTTGGGTAGCCCACCACCAATTCACCCGTGATCCACCTCCATGGTCCCTTGTATTCTTTTCTATTCCATTTTGTGCCCTTATCCTCCCCCCTCCCCCACTGAGTGTCTCTCTCCTCTCCTATTTGGTTTCCCTATAGTCCTGTTATAAGTGAAACCATTCGATATTTTTCTTTTTCTTTCTGGCTTATTTCACTGAGTATGATTCCCTCTAATTCCATCCATGTCGCTGCAAATTGCATATGTTTATCTTCTTTCCATGCTGAATAGTATTCCATTGTGTATATGTACCACATCTTCTTGATCCAATCATCTATTTTTGGACATCTGGGTTGCTTCCATACCTTTGCTATTGTGAATAGTGCCGCAATGAACATACAGGTGCATGTATCCTTTCGGATTAGTGTTTTTGTGTCCTTTGGGTAAATTCCCAAAGTGGTATTGCTGGGTCGTATGGGAGCTCCATGTTTAGGAGTTTGAGGAATCGCCATACAGCTTTCCACAGTGGTTGGACCAGTTCACATTCCCACCAGCAGTGTAGAAGAGTTCCTTTTTCTCCACATCCTTTCCAGCATTTGTTATTGCCTGTTAAAATTTTATGCTTTGAGAGAAAGTCTGAAACTTTTACTGAGTTCTTAAGCTATTTTTTATGGTTTCATTTAGTCTTTCCACAACAACCTATTAGAGGTGAGATCAGTATTAACCAAGAGGTTAAGTAACTTGATTGAAGTCACAAAATCTGCAAGAACTTTGACCCCAGATCTTTTACCTTCACCTCTACTGCTCCTTCCATCCATCCTGTCAAACAGTGGTGTGCACAAAAGTAAATTTAAAAAGATTTAAATAAATAAATAAATATTCACTTGTTTCCTCCAAATAAAATTAAAAACTTGTCCAAAAGTCATAACAAGGAAGCTGCAGACTGGAATTTGAAACTAAATCATTCAACTCTCAGTCTGATGCTCTTTCTGTCACAATGCCTCTCCAGCATTAGTGACAAGGACACTTCAATTAAACTTATTATCAATGCCATCAATCAAAGCTGTACAACACTGGTTCACTGTAAACTGGTTCATTTGGTGACTGCTACTCTGGAGAAAATAGCTTCTTTTTAACTTAAAACTATTTTTCATTTGAACAATTCATTGAATTTTTTTTTTTTTGCATAGACTCCTCTGCCCTTCACAAATTGAACAAAAGGAACTTTTCCATTAACTATATTACTCATCAAGTATGTAAGACAAACTCTTAATGCCAACCCAGAGGATGCTTTTGAAGCAGAATCTGTAAGAAAAACTCAAACAATGTCAGTTGACGTAAATTGAGAAGGAAGGTAGGTCAAAGGCTATCAGGAAAAAGAGCTCAAAGGAAAGAGATACTAAAGAAAGAATACGATGGAATAAATTTTTTTAAGCTAGAGAAATCTATGTTATGAAAAATGATAAGAAAACAGATCCTGTGGCATGCATTGGGTGTAGACAGAATCAAAGCAGGGGAGAGAAAACCAGAGAATGTCAACAGAGTTATTGGAACGCCAACTACATTATAGGTTACTTCTCATGTGCAAAATCTAGCTCATTTGCAATAGGATTTGAGAGTTGCCTCAAATAGATTAAACTTTATCTTCAAATAGACTGGCTTTCCTGGGTGGGTTCTAAATTACATATTTGATTTAAAATGCCTTTATAAGAGGACTTACTTGTAAGCTAGTTCACAGTAATTTATCTTCAAATTGTGAAAACAATTATGTTAGATTTAGCTTTCATCAGTTTCCCCATAGGGCAAACAACTGACTCCAATCAGAGAGCGGATCAAAATTTAAAGTTTAAGTCGATGTGAAGGGTCAAGAGCAGTTAGACTATGAGCAGGGTTTTAGTTATGGCTACTCTAAATCAAAATATTGCTAGTGACTATACACAGTGATTCTTTAGTGGGCTCTGTGTGTGTGCACGTGCAAATACATGGCAGATGGGGGAGGTGTGACTTCCAATCATTCCTGTACATTTCTTTCAAATAATCAGATATGCTGCCCAAACAAACACAAAACAACACAAGCCCTGAATCTTGGGAGTTTAGCCGTGTCATGTTATGACCAGTTAATTAGTGTTATTTTTAAATTTTGGTTATTAGTATATTCTTAAAAAATACATGAATGACAATAAATCAACAAGTTGGTGTTAAGAAGTCCTTTCCTTAAGGACTTTGGTAAAAACCTTGTCACCCTTGTTTTTAAAAGAGCTGCTTGTTATCTTAAGCAATTTTCTCTGTTCACTTCTGTACCTTTCTTGCTGCTCCGCAGCGGTGCTCAGCATGTCTACTGTTTTTGTTATTACATTCATCTATTCCTTTGTAATGGGGTAATTAGTTTTAAGATGAATTCTAGTGCTGAGTGCCAGAGAACTGAGCTATTATTGCTGCTGGCTAATGCACCGCTAGCTGACTGGGCACAGTAAGCCAGGATAAAGGGTTCTGCTAGGTCCTCCCATCAGTCTGTTATTACAACTAGGGTAGCATCCTACAAAATTGATCTGTTAAGCATAAATGAAAGTAGAGACAATGAAAATAGCAAAGAATAGTGAGATGAAAAACGGTGTTTTCAGGGCATAAGCAATAAAACAAAGTCATACTAGGTTCCAGAAAAGCAGGGGTTCAGATTCCCAAACCAAATCCATTGGCAAAGGGGGAGTCTCTGGGACTCCATATAAACTCTGAAATTACAAGCAAAATAATGTGTGATGAGTGTAATTTTCAGGAGAGAGATGCTTGTGAACCTTGCCAAAAATTTATGTGTGAAGCATCTACAATTTAGCATAAAGGAGCATTACTATGTCAAATCTTCTCCTTCTTAGGACTATACAATACTGACTCTTTTTTGACCACTTTTCTTTGAGGCTATCTGCTGATACAAACTATGGTTCATGATTCATTTCTTCAGTGTGTTCTTACAGGAATCCTAATTAACAAGTATCGGAATCAAACTTGCTTTTTAGGCACTAAGGTAAAATTCTTTTTTTTTTTTTTTTTTAAAGATTTTTTTTTTTTTTTTTTTTTTATACTTACAAGCTGGGGTACAGGCCAGAGGCGTGGGGCGGCGAGAGGGTTCACCAGAGACAGAGCGGGGAGCAGAACAGGCAGATCAGAAATACACTGCTGAGGGGAGCAGCGGGCGAGGCAGGAGGGGTCTGCCGCACCATGTGGGACTCTCCCCGGCCGGGCATCGAACTCGCGTCGCCGCTGCCGACAGCTCCACAGCGCA
>PVIJ01002009.1:0-35628 GCA_004024925.1 Scalopus aquaticus
GGGCCTCCCCGGTGGTGCAGCGGTTGGGCGCTGCGCTGTGGAGCTGTCGGCAGCGGTGATGCGGGTTCGACGCCCGGCCGGGGAGATTCCCACATGGCACGGCAGACCTCTCCTGCCTTGCCCGCTGCTCCCCTCAGCAGTGTATTTCCGTCTATCTGCCTGTTCTGCTCCCCACTCTGTCTCTGGTGAACCGTCTCGCTGCCCCACGCCTCTGGACTGTACCCCAGCTTGTATGCATAAATAAATAAATCTTTGAAAAAAAAAAAAGAAGTAGTGATATGGTACATTTCAGTTAAACATAATAATTAGAAACAAGAGTTCAGAATTAACCCACTATCCTAGTTGATTCATTCAGCAATTTAGCTATGTGGGAGAAAATGGTTCTTGAAGGTTTTTCTTTTAGAAAATCAAGTTTGTCATGTTGAAAAGATGCTTTCACCCCTGACCACTGGTTTTGTCATTAATCATGGAAAGAGCTGGAAAACCAGATGGTTCCTCCAGAGACACTCAGGTCATATAACATAGAGTTCAATTAAAATAGGCAGATAAGTGCAAAGTTAATAGTTAAGGGAAAGTAATAAAACAAAGTCTTGCTATTTCCATTAACTACTTAGATAAAAACCTACAATATGACTTTTATGAGTAATGGAACACATTTCTATTGCTTGATCCTCAAAGGTTAGTTGGTGCCCTTTGGAGTGTTAATTGAAGATAAGTCTCAGTGATAGAGTTTAGTAGATAATCAAAGTATCTAAACCGGGAAAGCTGTTCTATGAATTTTACTCTATGAAAGCTGCTCCAGTATACCCAAGTTTGAGTTTAGTTTACATAGGTAGGAATAGTGAGTCATTAAGACTAATTATTCTTGACAACTTCTGGTTCTGAGTTGGCCTGACCTAAATATATGCTGATGGAAGAGGAAAGCAAAGCAGGATTTAATCTTTCTAAAGAATGTCCTGTAGAGATGCAAAGACTGGGTACCTATTGTTAAATTTTCTCTATCTGGCTCATTGGTCATCCTGGGTGTGAAAAGACTGGCTTTACCTTCAGGCAGTAGGATTCCCCCACAGGCTACAGGATGGAGCCTGTTCACACTTGTCAGTCTATGGTGATGGCTTTCCTCTCTTGCCTGCTAGATGGGGGTGGTGGTGGGGTGGTGGGGTGGTTTGAGAAGGATGGAGGGACCGGGAAGGATGGAGGGAGGTCACCAGAAAATTGTCCAATATGTTCACAGGAGAATGACCTATCACTCTATCAATACTCCACCAGTAACCCTGACTGTGTGTGAAAGCGCTTTCACCTTTTAATGGCACCTTCCCTGGAATGGCTAGAAAATTACTTCTTTTGATGACATATCCATATTGGAAGACTAAATAAATTAAGGATGTCAGCTTGATTTTTATGCTGGCAATGCCACCATCCAGATTCAAATGATAAACAAATTCATTAATCGGCCAAGATTAATTACTTTAAAAAAAATTCCTTCTTGACCTGAAAGAAATTCCATTTTCTTAGTGACAAGCTGCCCTGGCAGGATGCCAGGGGGAAGCCAACATCTGCCTTCTTTGGTGGGTCCCCTCTGCAGGTAAGCCCGGCACACTGCACAGTGTTCTTTTATCCTAAGCACAATTTATCAATTTCATAAACCTCAAGCCTTATTTTGCTCTTCCCTTCAAAGTCCTGCAATCTCCATGAAATCTTTTCCAACTACTCCAGCCCACAATGATCGCTTTCTTCAAACTCCTACTCAGTGTCACAGAGTTTAATACTCAATTGGTCTTTAATTACAGTAATTAGACTGTAAGCTCCTCAACAGCAAGGATTTAGCCCAATGCTAGACCCAGAGGCGGTTTCCACAAATGCCTGTGGAGTGATGGTTTTGCAATTCTGGATGGTTTCCAGTCAGCAGGACAAATGGGTAAAAGGCACTACCAAGAGATGACTCCGCTGCCTCCGCTCCCAGAGCTGACCCTCTTCTGCGGAGCTTTTGAGCTGTCACTGTCGGACACCCGAGCCACCAGGTAGCTCCATTCGGACTATGGATGTTTTCCTCCAGCTCATTTCTCCTCACTTGGAAGCCCACAGTTTGGATTTGGGCTTGGGATTTCCCATTTTCAGGGTTGAGAAGCCAGAAAGAATAAGCAACAGAGAGGCAGAGAGGTAAAACATTTATATATGCTTTGCAAAAATTAAACTTTCTGTAGAAGCATAACACCTAAAAGGGAGAACACATTGCCTATTTAAGAGCTAGTAAAACGCTGTGTGGAGATTGATTTCTATAACTTTCCTGCTAGATAAGTCCAGAAGCTAGATTAATATTTTAATCATATTCTCCTGAGAGGAAAGAGCAGCTGGTGAAATTGTTGGAGGTGACATGCCAATCTACATAGAAACCAACTGTGGTTTGGAGACCACCATGGAAATAATAACTTCAGTCATTAGGTGGAGAATGAAGGGAGGAAAGAAACCAGATAAGTTTTTAGGATCCAGAAGTTATTTTCATTATAAACTAACCTTGTGCAGATGGTAGGTGTTATTATTATTTTGACATTTAAATTCAAATACTTGATGGCTTTATCTTTTCACTGCTGATCACTCTTAGCAAGAGCAGAGTTAGCAGTGAGTACAGTAGTACATCCTTCACCCTTTTAATTTTAAGTTACCATTTTATTTAAAGATTTATTATTTATGCATGCAAGAGCTGGAGTGTAGGACAGAATTGCGAGGTGGGGGTGTGTGTGTGAGGATTCACCAGAGACAGTGGGGAGAAGACCAGGCAGATCTACTGAAATACACTGCTGAGGGGAGCAGCTGGGAGACAGGAGAGGTCTGCTGGGCCATGTGGGTCAGCTCCCTAGAGGGGTATTGAACTCGTGCTGCAGTGGCTGCAGATAGCTGCATAGTGCTGAGACTTAACCCCTTGCCCCACCAGGGAGGCCCTTTAAGTTGCCATTGTAATTGTGCATTTGAGCTCAGCTGTGTGGTCAAAACATGGCAAGCAGCGCAGTTCTTGTCAATGCAGGGTTCCTCCCTTGTGCACTTGACTTCCCCAGGCCTTCATTCCAATAGCTGGTACAAAATCACTGGCATCCTGAAGTCTAAAGAAAAGTCTCTTTCTTTGTTTCCTTGCAAACCTGGATAACACCAGATCTTTACAATGGCCTGTAGCTGGCACTAGCAATTAAAGGTCTGGAATTTAACATGGGTTCTTGGAAATGCTATATTTTGTTTGGGAAATGCCCTCAAATGGAAATCAATGTGTAGGTTATTTCTGGGAGTTTCTTTGTGCTTCTGAATTTTGTGGGATTAAGGTGGATGCTGGGATATTCTCAAGTGTTCTGTTGACTCTTAGATATTTTAGACAAGAGGGAAATGGAAGCCTTAGGATTGAAGTAATCAAATTTTGGAGGTGCTAGGCTCTACTGCAATTATGCTGGCAGACGGCCCGTGTTGCAGCTGCTGAAGAGGATCCCAGATTTTACCTGAAGGCTCAAATAACATTGCTTCTGCCTGGATCTGAGTCAGCAAAGGAAGTGGGGTTGGGCAGATTTGGGACTGAAATTTTCTGTGGGAGCAACAGATTGAATTGATAATGGGAGCAAGTTTATATTGTTAACTTTTATTAGGTGATGATAAATTTCAGGAATTTTATAGTGTTAGCATATTATTTGGGCCATATTTTTAAAAAAGATTTATTTATTTATTTATGCATACAAGCTGGGGTGTAGGCCAGAGGTGTGGAGTGGTGAGAGGATTCACCAGAGACAGTGGGGAGCAGAACAGGCAGACTGACTGAAGTTCACTGCTGAGGGGAGCAGCAGGCGAGACAGGAGAGGTCTGCTGTGCCATGTGGGAAGTTCCCTGGCCAGGGATAGAACATGTGCTACAGTGGCTCTGGATAGCTTCATAGTGCTGAGACTGAACTTGTTGTGCCACCAGGGAGGCCCGTATTTGGGCCATATTTTTACCTGGTGCTCACTCTTTACCCTGCTTGGCTGGATGTCTTAGGTGAGCAGAATGTTGGATGAGAAAGAATTGGGGCTGACTTTGGCTTTGAAGCTATGTAATGTCCTGACCTATTTTAGCAGCTTTTTTGGGGGGGGGATAGGCATTCGTAAACACCCACAGGGGATACAATAGCCTTCTCTTTGACATCAGGAGGATATGAGAGTAGCAATTGGGGAAGTCACCCCACAGGGGAGAGTTTAAGGTTTCTTTGAACTCTTCTGATCCTCTTTCTAGAGGAGACAGAATTACTTGGGGGAAGATTAAGGCTCTTGTGGTTAACTTGGTTAACTTCATTGGATTAAAAAGAGAAATAGTCAAAACAGGAAGGATGTTGGTGTCTATGGCAGGGAGAGTCACTTCTCTATTCAGAGTATGGGTAGGTGATGTGAAGGGCATTTGATCCATCTCTCTGCCTGTGAACAATGCAAACTTAGCACTCACTTTGCACTCTTTCTCATAACATGGGTAAGGAGACTTGGAAGCCCCTGAGACACATCACTCTTGGCATTCATCCAAACTCTGTTTCTTCTCGTCTCTCATGGGTTTTCTCTCATTGTAGCATAAAGCATGAGAGCCAGTCTTTGGTTTATACTTAGGTTGGATATAGGCAGTTCAACACTAACGGCTGTTTAGAATCAAGGCCTGTTTGGCTCCCCTTGCTTCCATAGCCGTCTTCTCTGCAGTCCAGTCTAGTTAGAAATGAGCTGACAGAATGCAGATTTATTGGTTAGTAGCTAGCAATAGCTGATACTTGTCGACTGTGTTGTACGCCATTCTGTAAAGACTTTGCAGTCATTCTGTTATCTTTGCAGCAATTTGAGGAATTTATTGTTCTTTTTCCCACTTAAGAGTGAATTAATAGAAGCTTATAAACTTTAACTTGCTCAAGATCACAGATCTGGTAAGGGGTGGAACCAGATTTTAAATTCTAGAACTCAAGTTTCTTAACCATTATACTAAATTATTTCAAGATGATTACCCAAATTGTGGGGTAGGGGGGTAAAGCTCTTGATTATTGCTCCCTGCCCAGCTGTCTACTGGAACAAAACCTCGCAAGCTTATTCCTGAGGCTTCTTACTTAGTAGGTTGTAAATTTGAATGTTTTTCTCTTCTCTATGTGTGTGAGGTTTTTGTTTTTTAATCAAAATAGTTCTTTCTGAAAGGAAAAGAAGTATTTTACTTATGAGAACAGATCCCAGGATACTTATAAGCTTAAAAAAAATTGATCTACATCCTTTACAAAAACTGGAAGTAAAATTGTCTGATTTTGTAAAAAATTTTCAACTAGAGAGCTCTTGTTCAGGGCCCACAGATGAATTGTTAATACCCTCTCATCTTCTGTAATTGTTTTCCAGATGAGTTGCCTGTATCATCATTGTTGCGGTTATTATTGTCATTTGGTTCAGTGCTAAGTGATTTATATGTGCTTTCTCTCTGCCACGGATACATACAATCCCGTATCAGTTATTCATTGTCACAGCAATTCTGCAAAACAAAAAACCCACCAAACATCAGTGGCATACAAAAAACAACTACATATTGTTTATATATCTTGAGTGATTTGCTGGACTGACTTATAACATGTAGGGGTTGGCTCACACATGTCTGATCTAGCTTGTTCCTGGTTGGGATGAGCGGGGAAATTTAGTTCTCCATTTGTCTCTCACACTCCACTAGGCTGGGCTGGGCATAATCTACTGGTGAATGCAGAACTATGAGCTCTGATCACAAGCTGTGAACAAGCCTAGTTGCATAACCCCATTTCAGCTTTCTGCTTGCAATGTGTCTTGTTAATAGCCCATTGGTCAAAGCAATCACATAGCTACGACTAAGGTTCCGTCCTTTGTGAGAGCCCTGGAAAATAACAAAAGGCATAGATATAGAGAATGACAAACAATTGGGCTTATTTTTACAATCTATTCAGTATTCTCATTTTACAGACGGAGAAACTGAGACTGAGCGAGTAGGTTGCCTGGGGGGGGGGGTCGCAGAGATTTTAAATGACAGAGCTAGAGTTTGAACCTGGGCTTGTTTTTCCTCAAAGCTGGAGCTCTTAATGATGTGCTATAAAGGCAAAATTTAGAAACTAGCTCTGCCTCCAATTCCTTTCCAGATCTGAGCAATCTTTTAACTCCCTTTTTATGCATTTTCACCAATGAAGACAAAGTGCAGCTGTTGACATTATGTAATGAGAAGGCTGGGAGGAGTAATTAATGTTAGCAAATTCACTGAAAAAGTGCTAGGTATTATGATCAAAGAACTAAACAGACTTTTAAATCACCGTTTGACCTTATTTTACATTCCTAGTCTTTTAGATATCTCACCTGCTAGAATGTAGAAATGTGCTGAGCATGAAATCTCTGAATACATTCTCTCCCCTTCCCTTCAAATCATTCTAGCAGTGCCCCAACCTGCCCATGTGAGCAGTAACTCTAAATGAAAATGATACCTTATACAAATTGCTTTTTTAAAAAATGATAGTAATGACAGTTACATCTGTGTAACCGTCCACTTCAACAGCTGACAAATGTGGACTCTAAACTGATAGAAAATTCAGGTTTGTATCAATTGCCCTTTCAGAATATGTGTCCAGCCTTGTTTTCCACTCTAACTACTCTAACTAGCTATCTAGCTATTACTCTTGTTTTTTCTTTTAAATCAATGTCAGTACATGTTTTGCAGAAAGTTGAAAAGTTTTATATATTTCTATTGACCCTAGAAGCAAAAACAGTAGAAGGACTCATTCAGACAAACTGCTCATCAAAAGTGCATCCCTGTAGAAGAAACTCCATGGTGTATACTCTTTGGCTCTTGACCTTCTGGTCCTATCCTGGATAATTTTTGATAGTGTAACAGACAAAACTTTCTGCTTCTCAAAAAGGAACATTTTTATAGAGATCTGAGGACCCTCAGGGTCTCTGTGAATATCTTGTGGGTTAGGAAAGTGTTGAAGATCACCTTAGAAATAAGGAGTTAGAGAAACTGTGAAGAAAGGGGGAAATTAGAGAGAGAGGGTATGTGAAGATGAAGGCACATTGGCTCTGGATGAGACAAAAGTACAGGCTGATGGATTTTAATCAATACACAAATGATTGGGGGACTGAGAAATTCAAATCAGATTTTTTTGTGAACAAACATCCTAGAACCAGCTACCACTTCTATTGTTTTCCTTGAGCAAAAATTCAGAAACTGTCCTATCTTATGCAACCCGTAGGTTAATATAATAGGGGGATATTAAAAAATATAATGCCATTATTTAATTGTGTCCTGAAGAAAATGTCTTTAATCATGATAGAAAGGGGAGGAAGGAATATCACTATAATTTTTTTCTTGTTGAAGCTATCAAGTTCTTAAGTACGATCTTAAGTATCTTCTCATTGGAGCGCTTGGTTTTGATCTTGGTGACAGAGAATAACAAAAAAATGGGTTTATTTTTACAATCTATTCAGTATTCTCATTCTATAGATGGGGAAACTGAGACTGAGAGAGTAAGAGGTTTGCCTGGGGGCAGGGGGTCACAGAGATTTTAAATGACGGGGCTAGAGTTTGAACCTGGGCTTGTTTTTTCTCAAAGCTGGAGCTCTTAATGATGTGCTATAAAGGCAAAATTTAGAAACTAGCTCTGCTAGCTCATGAGAGAAAGGGGAGGAAGGAACATCCCTATAAATTTTTTCTTGTTGAAGCTATCAAGTTCTTAAGTATACTCTTAAGTATCTTCTTCTTGAAGCTCTTGGTTTTGATCTTGGTCGCATGACATAGCAGAAGCTTGTGTGTTTATACAACAGAAACAAATGATGGGTTATATGTGAAAATGTTTTAGAAGTAAAAGTGTCTAATACTAGGTATTAGCACTGTATACAGTGCAAGTGAAACTGGATAGAGGAAATGCAGATCAAGAACCAGGGCAGGTAATACATCCTCTGTCTTTTTCATCTTGCACATAATTGTAGTGCCTAACTTAGTGCATTATCAGTGGTTGACATCGGGAATGGAATGATGGAGAACTTAATGAATGGCCCTCAACAACATAGAATCATAAATGAGAACTCAGGTAGTTATCTTGTCTGTTTGTAGGTAAGAATTTCATCTATGGTTGTTATCTTGCAGTTGAGTCATTAAAAGCTTGTGTAAGATACGTAGTGTTTTAAGATAGACTTTCTGCCCACAAGAAACTTCCTATCTCATTGGTTCACAAGATTTCACTAGCAATTCTCATCTCAAATTAATAGCAATGAAAGCCAATACGGGAGTCCTAGCTAAATCTATGTGAAAGTAAGACAAACATTTATTCTGGCCAACCTGGGGGAAGGGGAGAATGTGACTCATGAAACTGAAGGAAATGTGGAAAAGGCGAGTTCAGAAAGACTCCATCCTGTACCTCACAAGAGCTAGGAGTTAGGGCCAGGGCCCTGCAAACAGGTAGATTTAGTTCCATCTACTTTTATTTTCAGTCATTCCATTCAACATTCCTATTCCTAGGAGAGAATCCTGTTGGCATATTGTGGAATACGTATTCTTTTTTTGGCTAAGAAACAGGACCTTAGCAACACTGCCTCAGGAGGGGTTGATGTGGTCCCCGAAGAATGATTCGTGCACCTCTGAGAGACAATGGGTTCTACTGACAGCATTACAAGAGTCAGCAAAGGGAAAGTCTGTTGAGACTTCACAGATGTAAAGGGCTCATGTTGGAGCTTTACAGAAGGGTGGGAATGAGGTCAATGAAGAAGGAAGATTTCAGATGGCGTCAAAGAACAGCAAAGATTTAAGGGCCTCCCTGGTGGCGCAGCGGTTGAGCGCTGCGCTGTGGAGCTGTCGGCAGTGCGCGATGCGGGTTTGACGCCCGGCCAGGGAGAATCCCACATGGCGCGGCAGACCTCTCCTGCCTCACCCGCTGCTCCCCTCAGCAGTGTATTTCTGATCTGCCTGTTCTGCTCCCCACTCTGTCTCTGGTGAACCCTCTCGCCGCCCCATGCCTCTGGCCTGTACCCCAGCTTGTATAAATAAAAATCTTAAAAAAAAAAAAAAAAAAAGAACAGCAAAGATTTAGATCTGGGATTGAGCTGGTGTGTTCACCAAAAACAGAAGTGGCAGACATAGAGAATACAGGTGCTAACAAAAGGTCTTTGGACTTGTTTCAATGGAGAAGTGACGGTAGGTTTAGAGGATGAACTGGTGGCTGGGTCAGGGGAACAACAAGTGAATAGTTAAATGAACAGAAAATATTCAGACAAAGCATAAGGAAGCCTATGCATTTTTAAAGGAAACTCAGAAAAGTCAAGGATACATTGGAAGAAGCTTGTGGGTATGAGCTTGAGAACCTGAGTGAAGAGGCAAGTCTTGAAGGAGAGGTTCTTTGTGTGTTCAGATGTTGGAGGGTAGGAGGGAAGCTGGATGAGGGTGGAGACAGCAGCACTAACATGTAGTGACAATTACTCTGAATGTAGCAGATCTTAGCAGCATAAGGTAGAAGCTGAGTGAAGGGGCGCAGTGCAGATTTAGGGCTCAAAGAGGAAGGTGCTCTGGAATATCCAACTTGCCCGAGAGCTGAGCAGTCAACACAAGGTCAGTAGAAGGTGATAACACACCTGCATCTATGAAATTTAGTATGAACTTGAATTACATTTCCAACTGGCTGGGAGGAATCTTTTCAGTTTAATTTCAAAAGTTAGGGTTTTCAAAAGTTGGGAGCTGATTTAAAAGATAAGAAAATTTATTCAGGAATTTTCCTTTGTTCCTAGACTTAATGGATTATTAGAAATATTTGGAAGACGGCAGATTGGCATATTTTCTTTGGGATGCTTTGCACCCTTATTTATATAGGGAGCAGCGGTCACAGGCATCTCCTGATCATATATCCTTTTCATAAAATAAGTCTATCACTGGCAACACCAGACATTCTAGTGTTTTGACTTAGCCCTGAAATGGCACTGACTTAAATATATTTAGCCATTTTCAACGTTCTTCTATGCTTGCCCATTATTTATGCTGGAATTATCTCAAAAATGGATTAAAGGGAAAAGCATGAACCTACAAGCAATCCTTAACCTCAAATATTTGATGTATGTCATCACATTTAAGTAGTTCAGAATCTACTTAGAAAAGACAAACCAGGGAGTTTGGCTCCTCTGCACCCCTTTAAAAGAACCAGTACTGAAGGCTTATTAATGAGCTGGATTCGCCCCAGCCGAGTCATCCAGTTGTAGCACTTTCTCAGGCTGCTTAAGGCGCTGCACAAATAATTGCTTTATGTCACAGGTCTGTCTCTGCAACATTGAAAGTAAACCAAATGTAGTTTGCTCCAAATGAGGTCTACGCATCAAGTTTCAATAAAAACAAATCAACTATTACTTACCTGTTCTGTTAAGTTAAAAATTTCATGTTTTGGATTTTCTTAATGTAGATAGAAATGCAGATAATCATAATCAATCACATGACGTATACATTATTATGAGGACCCACTTTACATATGAGGACTCCTTTTACATTGATGCTTAGGAAGATTAGGTAACCAGGCTGGCATCACACAGTGAGAAGACTCAGGTTGAGCCCACACTCTCAACTCTGGTTCCAATGCCCATGCATTCACCTTGTATTGTCATTTTTAAAAAAAGATTTATTTTTATTTATTTATGCATCCAAGAACTGGGGTATTGGCCAGAAGTGTGGGGGGTGAAGGAGGGGAGGTGAGAGGATTCAGAAACAGAGTGGAGAACAGAACAGGCAGATTGACTGAAATACACTGCTAAGGGGAAAAATGGGTGAGACAGGAGAGGTCTGCGGCACCATGGGGGAAGCTCCCTGGCCGTGGCTCAAACTCGCGTCACAGTGGCTAGTGATAGTTTCATAGTGCTGAGACTTAACCCCTGCGCCATCAGGGAGGCCCCACTGTCATTTTCTTGATAAAGCACCCATAAGCCACATTATGCTAGGTTCTTTGACCAGAAGCCTGTACCCTTACTTGTTTTGTCTTTAATTTTTTAAAAATAAAAACTTTTAAACTTTTCATTTTAAATGGATTTTAAAATTCAAGAAAAGTTGTACAAATAGTTCAAAATAGTTGTGTGCCCCCAGATTCTTCAAATGTCCATCTCACACAACTACTCACAATGATCACGCTACCACAGTACCAGGACCAAAATCAGGAAATTAGCATTGATACAGTTTGTTATATAATCTACAGACCTATTCAAATTTCACCCATTTTCCCATATAATACGCGCCAGGTCCAGCCACGTTGTAAATGGCAGCATTTTTGTTTTTGACTGAGTAGTATTCCATTGTATATATGAAACAGATCTTTATCCAGTCATCAATTGGTGGGCATTTAGCTTGCTCCCAGATCTTGGCTATTGTAAATAATCTAACCAGTTATTTTTGCAAGATGTTCCTCGGTTTGGTTGTCTGATGTTTCTTTTGTTTGTTTAAAGACAATGACCAGATGGTTTTTTAAAAAAATTTTTGTTTGGAAAAACTTGGGGTGTAGGCCAGAGGTGCAGGGGGTGAGAGGATTCACCAGAGACAGAATGGGTGGATCTACTGAAATACATTGCTAAGGGGAGCAGTGGGCGAGACAGGAGAGGTCTGCTGTGCCATGTGTGGGTTAGCTCCCTGGCCAGGGATCGAACTCACATTGTAGTGGTAATATAGCTGGGATTTAACCATTATGTCATCAGGGAGGCCCTGTCTGATGGCTTCCTCATGCATAAATTGGGGTGTGCATTTTTGGCGAAAGTACTATAGAAGTTCGTTGTGTCCTGCTGGACACACCATACCAAGAGGCGCATGGTGCTGATATGGTCCATTAACCTCCCGACTTTGATCATTTAGTTAAGGTGGTGTCTCCTAGATCTCCCAACTGGAAAGTATTTTTCTTTTTTAATTAATAAGTATTTTGTAGGTGAGCTACTTTCTCATAATACCTTTACCTACTAATATTATCATATAGTTGAAAACCTATTGTAAGAGAAAGCATTCTCTTCTTCCCCATTTATTTTCTCTTTTACTGATTAATATCAGTGTGGATTTATGGATTATTCCCATGTTCTGTGGGTTGTAGTCTATATAATCACCATTTAGTTTGCTCAAACTGTTGCATGTTTGTTCGAGTTGGCTCCTCTGTCCTAATAGGTTTCCATCACTTTGTTTTAAAGCACTTTCTGGCATCACAGACTGTTCCAGGCTTATTTTGTACTGCCCTGCCTGGCCATGTCACGAACCATTTCTCTTTTATTGGGGAACAGTATTCAAAAACCACGATCTGGGCACCAGGGGTAATTACTGCTACTGGGGTATCATTGCTTCTAGTTTCTCTTAGTGGGGAGAGTTAGAAATGGATGAGAATGTGCACACACTTCCATGTCTCCTTGTACATCCATCTTTCTGTATATGTAGCAATCTTTACTACACAGGGGTCCCTCCAATTCCAATGGACTCCATAAAGTAAATCCTAAACTCTATTTGTAATTCCTTTCTTTGACCATGATAAAACTGACTCTCACTAGCCATGACATATGCATTTATTTGCTCACTACTAGAATTTACAGAAAGTTGTTTTCCATAGCCCAGTAAGCATATTTGTGCATGGTTCACTTTTTCTTTGGTTTTAGTGTATACAGTAAAAGCATGGCATTTCAAAATAACTTAGATTCCTTTCTTTTTCTTCTTTGCTTTCTGTCTGGCTGTGTCATTCAAGGCTTATTTATTTATTTATTTATTTGCATTCTCTGTTGGTTTTCCATTTATTGCCCCTCATCGCCACCCTTCTTTACCTGCTCTGCAATAATGGAACCGGATCCTTTAAACATTTCTCCTATGCAGCCAGTACAATGCTATGATTTGTTAGTGAAGGGCTCTGGAGGAAAATTGTAGGATGAAGGGGCTGGTTTCTCCTCCTGGTTTTAGCATGTTGCTGCTCTGTTATCTTCCCACTCCTGTGCAGTAACTGAAAAAAATCCACTGCTGTTCTACCTCAGCTTCTTGTCCAGAGTTCACAGCCCTGGACCTGATCCAGGGACCACCTCCCTGTTGCCATCCCAGTGGGAATGCCCCTACCTGGGCCCACGCTGCTCTGCTGCTGAGCAGGCTCCCCCAGTCCCAACTCCTTCTGTGGGCTTGTCTGCTGGTCTTGGCCACTTGCATCCCAGAGGAATGCTTTTGACTTGCTGGACCTTGCTGCAATTCCTTTCTGCCTGCTCTGACTTGCCTGCACTCCAGAGGGGTATTTCCTCTTTGCGTGATAACGTGGAGGAGCTCTAGCCCAGGCAACCCACTGATTTTTCAGCATTCATAAAATGTCTCTCTACCACGCTGTCTTCAATGAAGATCGGAATGTCAGCTTCAGTGAAGGGCTTCTTCCAAGTTAGTTCATCCCTTAGGGTCCCACTGTCCACTTTGAAAGTATTCTTTAGAGAGTTTTCTTGTAACTTTGGAGATATTCTCTTTAGAGTTTATATGAAACGTCCCTGTTCAAATTACTGAGTGACTTGTGCCACTTGATTGGACATTGACTGATACACATTCCATTTTGGATTCCCCTTCCCTTCCTGTTGATGTTATCTATGTACATATCTTAAGTGAATCCTTGGTTGTGAAAAAATCCAGTGGTTGCCAATAGCCAGAAATATATAAAAAGGTTTACTCAGAAAAAGTCCCTCCCACTATCTGTTCTATCCAGTTCTCATTGCTCGTCCTTTCCAACCAGCTCCCATCCTCTCCTTATATGTAGCCAGTCTCCTAGTTTCTCACTTACTTTATCTGTTTCTTTTTGCAAACTTGAATAAATTTAAACTTTCTTATTTTCTTTTTAAAAGTTTTACAAAGGGTAGCATCCTATTGATATTCTTTTACAGGTTTTTCACTTAAAAATATACCCTAGTAAGCACTCCAGAGCAGTTGTTGAAATCATTGCCATTCTTTTATACAAATGCATAGTACTCCATTGTCTAGATGTAGTAAAGATAATTCTCTTAAGTATGGGTATTTAAGCTATTTTCCAGCAACGCTGAAATGAATAATCAGTGCATAAATATTTTTGTCATTTTGGATATGTATCTTCAGGGTATATTCCTAGAAGTGGGATCACTCAGTTGAGAGGTAAGCACATGAATTATTCTGTTAGCCATTGCCAAGTTCCCCTCTTGTGGATTGTGCCAATCTGTATTCCCACTAGCGATGCAAGAGAGTGCCTTGTTCCCCAGCTTTGCCAACAGGAGGTGTTGTCATACTTACAATTTTTGCTTACCTAATAGGTGAGATATGGTATAGTTCTGACTTGCATTTCTTGATGTATTTTTTAAAATATCTTTTCATATGTTTAATAGCTATATGTTTAACCACTTTATATATTTTTAAATGAAATTTCTGTTATGTCTTTTTCCTGTTTCTGTTGATTTTGGTCATTACCCTTTAAGGAATTCTTTAAATATTGAGGGTATTAGCCTCTTGTTTGTGATAGGTTATAGCGATTTCTCCCAGCATAACATTCGACTTTGTATGTGGTGCTTTTGCCATGCAAATATTTGCCGTAACTTTATGTGACCATATCTATCATCTATCAATTTCTCCTTTCATTCTTCTGCATCGTGAGCCATGGTTAGACTTTCCTATATCAACAATAAAGAGGAATTCATCCATCTTTTTCAAAGATTTATTTATTTATGCATACAAGAGCTGGGGTGTAGGCCAGAGGTGTCGGGGTGGGGGAGTGAGAGGATTCACCAGAGACAGAGTGGGGAGTAGAACAGGTGGATTGACTGAAATACACTGCTGAGGGGAGTAGTGGGTGAGGCAGGAGAGGTCTGGGCCATGTGGGTCAGCTCCTTGGCCGGGGATTGAACTTGTGCTGCAGTAGCTGTTATTTTTGACCAATGATTTGTAGAATGTAGCTGAGTATTTGCTTTATAAACGGGCATAAAATAAACTCTGTTTATCCCAGCTAGTAATAAGACGGTGGGGTCAGTACAGTTCATCATATTCTCACCCCTCCCTCCCTAGGCATCTCATGCTACCCCCACCATCCTGCAACAGCCTAATGCCCCCATTTTGTGTCCTAGGTCATGAGTTTTGTTAACAAGCATTGATGCTGGGAAACAAACTATAGGGATTTGGAAGAAAGGGGGAGAGTTACTGTCTACAGAGCACCCACTTTGTCCGAGGTAAAAGTGCTTTAAATACTTCACTTCATCTAATTATCATAGTACTCTAGGAAATGGACACTTCTAGCTAATTTTTTTAATGGGTCATTACCTAGGGAGCTAGATTTTCTCTTGCCTCTGCTAACACATGCTGAGTTACAGTGTCTCTTGATTTACTCAGAGACTAGCACAGTGTCCAGCACATAGTAGGTACTCAAGAATCTTGTGGTTATTTGTAGCTTAACCATGGACTTTCAAAGATTCAAAGTCTGGCTGGCCTGTCTGCCCATGAATAAGATTTCTCTGTTCCTCTGATTTGGTTTTTTTTTCCTTTTCTGTGCTTTTGATTGAGCCTAAATTTATTAAATTTTGAAAAATAATTTGTCCCTCTCGATTCTCTCAAAAGTAAGTCTGGCCCATTAGACCCTCTACACTACTAAAATCCCAGCAAAGTCTGATCTCAGAAGCAGAGGGCTTCTTCCCAATTGAGAATGTTCACATTTCTTTTAAGTATTCTTCCTGACATGGGAAGATACTTCTAGATGTGACCATATACAAATGGCCAGTAAAAATACATAAACATGCTTGATTTTACTAATCATTAAGGAAATTCTAAGTAAAATGAAGAGAGGCCAATACTTCGTGCAACAGATTATCCCAAATTTAAAAGATCTATAATATACAAAATGATCATAGATGCTGGAAAGCTCCTATAAACTGATGAGAGTAAAGACTGGTGAATGCCTTTAGGTGCTCAATTAACAGTGCTCATCAAAATTTCAAAAGTGCATATTTGCTAGTTTACTGCTATTGAGTGTTAATTTTTATCTTATCTTTCTGTATTAAGGTCCTCCAGAGAAACAGAACTGATAGGCTATCTATAGATATATATGAGGCTTATTACAGAAACTGGCTCATGTGATTATGGAAGACCCATGACCTTCTGTCTGCAGACTGGAGAACCAGCAAAACAAGTGGTGTAATTCAGTCCAAGCCAAAGACCTGAGAACCAGTGTTCTGCAACCATCCCAGACCGGGTATATTCATCATCGGTTCAAGCAGACGTTTTATTTGATGGTGTGCTGTCCTTCTCTGCTCTCTGCTGCTGCCGCTGCTGCCTCGAGCTTGAGCCTGAGCCCGAGCTCCTCGCTTCTGGGATGCTGCCCTTACATAGTGTCTCTCTAGGCCCAGGTGTGCCCACTCACGCACGTGCATGCCACCACGAGGCACACGTGCAAGACCTCAGGTGTCCATCATTAGATCTAAGGGCAGTAGGGCAGAAAACCTGATGCCTCCTTCATTTACTCTACAACTAGGGAGCCAATGATGTTCTTGCTTTTTTTAAAATTATTTATTTATTTATTTATTTATACATACAAGCTGGGGTACAGGCCAGAGGCGTGGGGCGGCGAGAGGGTTCACCAGAGACAGAGTGGGGAGCAGAACAGGCAGATCAGAGATACACTGCTGAGGGGAGCAGCGGGCGAAGCAGGAGAGGTCTGCCGCGCCATGTGGGATTCCCCCCGGCGGGGTGTCGAACCTGCATCGTGCGCTGCCGACAGCTCCACAGCGCGGCACTCAACCGCTGCGCCACCAGGGAGGCCCCCAATGATGTTATTGATCTGAGTCCATCAGTGTCAGAACCAGACATATCAAGACGGCCAAAACTTAGATCGTGGACTAATTCACCCATTTCCAGTAAACAGCACCAACCTGTGTGTTACTTACTTGGTTTCAGCTTTCCAGTCAACTAGGAAACCCATTTAGCTTAACTCTTGGCAGGTGACAGGATTAATGGAATAGGCTGAGTTAGGCTGTGACTTTTGTAAGTCCACACGGAAGGGGTGGAGAAGAGGAAAAACTACTAAAAGAAGGCTTATTGTGTTGAGGACTTTGTTTTTGCTTGTGTCTAATTTTCATCTTTCTTGATTGTTTACTCCAGCAGGGAAAAGATCAGTTACATTTGGCTGGCCAGTGAGGTAAATAGTAGCAGGTGGAAATCCAGATTAATTGGGCCATATTTTCTTCTAATTTATTCGGCTATCTTACAGATGGACTCCTGGTTTTTTTTGCAGGTGGTGATGGTGAGGTGAGATCTTGAGCATCTTTATTCCCTGAAGACTGGGTATTTAATCTTAGCACGTCCAGCTGGGTTTGCAGCTATTCTCAGGATCTTACCTCGGAGCCGTAGTACAGGGGCTCTTCTTCTGGGCACGGAAGCTTCTCCTACATGCTTAGCTATTGCGGCTCAGACTCCAGAGTTTGGTCAATAGGTCTGTTTGTAAATAGAGTTGCCCTCTTGATCCTCAGGGGACAAGTTCTAAGGTCCCTCAGAGATGCCTGGAACTATGGATAGTATTGAACCCTGTATATACTGTGCATATTCTGTGTTTTCCTATACACACATACCCATGATAAAGTTTAGTTTATAAAGACATTAAAAACAACAGTGAATAATAAAACAGAACAGTTATAACAGTATACTATGATACATGTTATGTAAATATGGGCTCTGTTTCAAAATATCTTATTGTACCTAATATTTTGAGAACATGGTTTACAGAGGGAAACTGAAACCTTGAATAGGAGGAAGGGGTGACACCGTAGCTTCAGAAGATTGCCTCATTGCCCCCCAGGGATCTATGGAGCTATTTCTTCCTGTTTGTAACTTAGGTATGAGGTGGTGTGGAGTGGGGGAGAAACTATTTCCTCAAGAAAGGGTGTGTTTTTTTCAAAGAGTCTTTATTTTAAAATAATATTCTTTGGTATCTAAGTTAGTTTTTATGCGGTGATGCCATAAAGATGTATTCACTGTGAGAAGAGCCGGAAAGAGAGCAAAAGAGTAGCCCAGACTTGAACATGCAGCCGTGACAATGTCATTGTCCAACGTCTTAGTCCAGTGAGCAGGGTTTGGAACATAAGAGAAAAAAACCCCAGTAACCAACAGACGGCTCCTCCAAGGGAGGAGGTTGAGTGGCAGATAGAGAAGGTTTAGATGGAAAATAGCAAAGAATCCTGGGAAAGAACTTTTAGGGTTTTGCTGTATATGGTAGACACAGTCAGACCAAGCTTGAGCATCACTTTCAAAAGATTCACATCTGGGGCCTCCCTGGTGGCACAGGGGTTAATATCTGAGCGCTATCAAGCCATTCACTGCAGCATGAGTTCGATCCCTGGTCAGGAAGCTTACCCACATGGCGCAGCAGACCTCTCCTGTCTTGCCTGCTGCTCCCCTCAGCAGTGTATTTCAGTAGATCTGCCTGTTCTGCTCCCCACTCTGTCTCTGGTGAATCCTCTCACCCCCCCACCTCTGGCCTACACCCCAGTTTAGTATGCATAAATAAATAAATCTTAAAAATAAATAAATAAATAAATAAACAAAAAGATTCACGTGCAGGTCATTAGTAATTTGAATTGAGGTAGAATTGAATCTGTTTGGCAAAACTACCAATGTTCCCTAGTGAAGAGCTGGGGAGTTAGCTCACTGTCTCCTCGGCCACCTGGGGCTGGATGTCCCAGGGAGGCCGACAGAAGATACCTGAGCTTTGAAGACACCTGAATGTGAAAGCCCATGGGGTTTATATAGCTGAGATCCCCATGCTCACATGTGTGTTTACAATTACAATCTGAGCAGTTATTGCTCTATTAAATAATAGACTTGCCAGTCTGTTATTGCTGAGGTACTTGCTAAGAAGCATCACACTTTTCTGTTTCTTCAAAGCGTGATGGGCAAAATCAAAGCTTTTCTTGCTGTTTAAAGCAGGAGTAGCTTTAGAAGCATCAATTGCTTTCCTGAGCTGCTGGTAGTTCCTGCAGAACCCCTAGAGGTTTGGGACATAGCCTGGGACCACCCATTGGAATAGTGACTGCTCTTGGTGTTTTGTTGGTGGTATTTCTTGCCGTGTTGTCTGGGTGCTGCCTTGGTGCTGTTGGGTCCTGCCTGTGGCTCCTGGCCCACAGCGGTCTTCTGGGAGCTCGAACACCCTTCAAGCAAGCTTACAAATACATTAAATGGGAATCAGAGGCACTCACAAAGACCTGAGCACACTCCTCATAATCATTAGTGTGGTTCCAGAAAGAGCTGTTTTGCTGCAAAGTGATTTTCTTAACTCTTCCTGGCTGTGTTTTGTGTAGATGAGGGTTTTGCGTAGTTTAACTTAGAGTAGATTGGGTATAACCATAACCTCTAGGAAGAGGATGGGTGAAAATAAGGTAATGGCAATATTGTATATAGAATCTCTGTTTTCCTCAACCACATTAAGGGACGATACTCTAGGCTGTTTAATGCCAAGTGGCTGAACATTAGCGAAACTGTCAGCAAGTGTGACATTCGGGGGCCTGTATGATAGAATCACTTTGTGTGAATTTGGGAGAAGTGACTTCCTGCCTTCATTCTGGCACTACCTCTAAAAATCACCCATTCAACATGGATCACCTTCTTTCAGAAAGATTTAAAACAGAAGATAGGATTCTCTTTTTTTTTTTAAATTTATGATATTTTGATATTTTTTTTTAAGATTTATTTATGTATACATACAAGCTGGGGTACAGGCCAGAGGCATGGGGCGGCGAGAGGGTTCACCAGAGACAGAGTGGGGAGCAGAACAGACAGATCAGAAATACACTGCTGAGGGGAGCAGCGGGTGAGGCAGGAGAGGTCTGCCGCACCATGTGGGATTCTCCCCGGCTGGGCGTCGAACTCGCGTCGCCGCTGCCGACAGCTCCACAGCGCAGCGCTCAACCGCTGCGCCACCAGGGAGGCCCAGGATTCTCTCTTTTTTAAAGATTTATTTATTCATGCATACAAGAGCTGGGGTTGGGGGTTGGGAGAGGATTCACCAGAGACAGAGTAGGGAGCAGAACAGGCTGATTGACTAAAATACACTGCTGAGGGGAGCAGTGGGCAAGGCAGGAGAGGTCTGTCACACCATGTGGGAAGCTCCCTGACAGGGGATCGAACCCGTGCCACAACAGCTGGTGATAGCTTGATAGTGCTGAGACTTAAGCCCTTAGGCCACCAGGGAGGTCCAAATGACAGGATTCTTAACATTTTGAGAGGGGTGTGTGTGTGTGTGTGTGTGTGCGTGTGTGTGTTTATTTAAAGTCCTTCAAATACAGGTCTCGTGGTGCGTGGTCAGATGGTAAATACCAGATCTTGCACTGTCCTGACATCAAATGTTGGGGCGAGGACAACTTACTTGGGCCTTTTTCATTGACCTGGACTTGCCAGAAAAAGGTAGGGCAAGATTAGAGGTGGCCACTGCCATCCTGCATGGTAACCTTTTAACCCGCCTCATCAGGCAGCAGAGAATGAGAATGGCTTCACTGTTGGACTCCAGGAACCACTGAAATTGATAACTAGAAACGATGGTGACATGCTCCTGACCTGTCAGGTTCCGCTTGGTGTTTTTTATGCTGCCCAAATTTTAGAATCTTTTTTTGTTCTCACTTTGTATGTTTCAAGATAGCCTACATTTAATATTTTTCTGCCCTTTAGATCTTGCCATCTGCATGCGATATGTGCAGGGATATCTCATTCTGAAAGTCTTGAGCAACTTTTGTTTTTAACAAAACTGCAAAATTTTACATTTTTAATGGAAGGAGGAGGGATGGGGAGACACATTTCACTTTCAACATGTTGTCAGAAATGAATGAGCGATAGTTTGGAGGCAAAATCTTGGCCACGAAATGATGACTTGATACTCACGATTCTGATCTGTCATAGCAATGAGAACAGACAGATTGGTTCTTCCCAAGGGTCCCGGGGGCCTCTGAGAATGGAGGTTGGTTTGGAACAAGAGCTGAGATTTCCCTTCTCCCTTCAGACTGTGTTTGCTGCTTGCTTGGCAGCCAGTCTCAGAAGAGTCACGAATATACTTTCGGTAATAAGTAGAATTCATTGTATTTTATCTTTTTAAAAAAGATTTATTTATTTATTTATTTATTTATTTATGCATACAGGAACTGGGGTGTGGGTCAAAGGTGTGGGGAGTGAGAGGATTCACCAGAGACAGAGTGGGGAGCAGAACAGGCAGATGGACTGAAATATACTGCTGAGGGGAGCAGCGGGCGAGGCAGGAGAGGTCTGCTGCGCCATGTGGGTCAGCTGCCTGGCTGGGCATGGTACTCGGGCCACAGTGGCTGGCAACAGCTTGAAAGCACTGAGACTTAACCTGTGCACCACCAGGGAGGCCCATTCATTGTATTTTAAATGAGATACCATTTATGACCATACACACTCTTAGGAAATATAGCTTATGTATGTTGTTCGGGCATCCATCGTATAATATGTGTAGTTATGAAAATATATCTGGTAAGGTATTAGTGTTTTACCAGCTTCCTGTGTGCATGCGTCTACCTTCTAGACCCCGGGTGCACGTCTGACTGCTTGTTAGTCAGTCATCAACCATTCACGCTTGTCCCAGACAAGCTCTGGGACATTCTGGGATTGTAACAGTGTGATCTCCAGGGAAAGGGGAGTTTCCAGGTTTCTTGCCCCACCCAAGGAAGGGTGGAGCTGAGCAGGGAAGAGAATCTAGAAAAGACTGGGAGGAGGCCCTGGGAGCAGAGAGACATGTGAGTAAGAAGCCTTGCTGGCTTCTCAAACATTGCCGGCATTGGTCAAGGTGCTCAGCCCGCTCCCAGACCTGGCTGGCCCAGAGGCCTGGCCAGATCCATGTGTGGACTCAGTGAGGCCTGTGCTCTGGCCTCCAAGTGAACCTTATGTTTTGAGAGTCACAGCAATAACAAACTAAAATGAAACAATGTTGTACTAAACCGTTGTCTGGATCATGTCATAAATCTGCTTTTCCTGCTGGATTCACATCACTTGCTTTCATAGAGATGAAACAGTAAAGCTATTCTTCGCAGACTTTTCTGCATCCCCTTGCTGCCTTCCACCCTGTCCCTTCATTGCTCCCTCTCTGCTTGGTGAGTACCTGTTCCTCCAAAGACTGAGTTGGAGCTTGCACCCTAGGAAGCATTTCCCCTCAGCCTTGTCACCCCGCCGCCCTGCACACTGCCCAGGACACCCTGGGTGTTGTGTGTAACCTTCAAGTGGCGTCCGATCTATGAATTTATTTATACTCGCGGATCGCCTTTTCTTGGAGTCACTTAGCCCTTGGGTGTGTAAGGTGGTAGGGAGCGAACAGGCAAGGGTATTTCCTAATATTTTCAGGTATTTGAAAGTAACACTTTGTGATTTCCTTTTTGCAAACAAAAACTGTTTTTCCTTTTTTCAGCATTTATTAACTGATACATGAGGTCACCTGGGTCTTTTATTAAATGGACCTGCTGTCATCTTCAGAAAGCTAATTCATCAAGGCCAGTGAAAACCTGTAGACAAGTGACTAGGTCATTGCTTGTCTACTGTTTAAAACTGAAAACAGGGCCTCCCTGGTGGCGCAGGGGTTAAAGTCTTAGCACTACCAAGCTATCGCCAGCCACTGTGGCCTGAGTTCGATCCCCGGCCGGGGAGCTTCCCACATGGCACAGCAGACCTCTCCTGCCTCGCCCGCTGCTCCCCTCAGCAGTGTACTTCAGTCGATCTGCCTGTTCTGCTCCCCACTCTGTCTCTGGTGAATCCTCTCACCGTCCCCCCCCCACACCTCTGGCCTACACCCCAGTTCTTGTATGCATAAATAAATAAATAAAATAAATCTTAAAAAAAATAAAATTAAAAACACCCACTATGGAGTTTGGCCCTTCAGAATGGTCTCATCCTTTCCAGGGGTGACGACGTGAAGTTCTCCGTCCTCGACAGCAGAATGCAATGGGACTGCTCCTGTGAATCGCGGGGTTGAAGACCTCCAGAGGTCTTCCCTGCCCAACTCCCACACTAGAAGTGACCCAGGAGGCCATTCAACCCTGTAGGAGAATCGAAGATGAGGTAATAGGGTAGTCATCTTGTTCTTTTTCTCGCCTCCAGGCAGCAACAAAGTGAACCCACCCTATTCAACTCTAGAGATTTTACAAGATCTGCCCCCAACTCTGGCTTTTCCAAAGGCAAAACCAGAGTGTGGTATGAATGAAGCACAGGAAGTCAACTGAGGGGCCAAACCAGCCGGAGACTCAGAAGCGAAACCTGTGTGGGGTTAGTCATCGCCAGGAGGAGCTGGCAGTGAGGTGCTGGCCGCTTCCTCGGCTGCCAGGAGGGTGAACCCAGCGACTCCACATACTGGCTTTTCCCTCCACTTGATTTTCTGAAACTTGAAGTTTCATAACTCACTCTGACTCAGAGTGAGGTGTTATTTAATTACATGAGAAAACAAGGATTCATATTTTGCCACCTTTGGGAAAGAAGGAAAAAGTAGCAAAGAACAAGGAGCTGAGGCTGGTGAAACCCTGTAATTCACTTTCATTTCTCACCATCCCCATTTCTGAGACCCCAACTGTTCTTTCTTTTACCTTGTTCTCTTCACAGTTCAAGTGAAAAGGAAGCAAAAACAGAACCCATGTGCATGATGAGAAACATTTACTGGGAGTGAGACCGATTCATGTCCTCTGCTAGTCCCCTCTGGGCTCAGTGCTTCAGGCCTGAGGGTACATTGAGTTCAGGGCAGCGGTTCATACCCAGGCCCAGCGAGTCCTCCCCCAGCCCTGATGGGCCTAGGTATGTGTGTACATGTGTGTGTGTCTGTGTGTCCTCCCCAGGGAGGCCTGGGGGGCAGGGAGGATATGAAAAAGGCTCAAAATTCAACCTCCAAAGAGAAGACTTTAATTCAAGAAAATCCCCACTAAGACGTTCGAAACAAAACCAGAGATAAATGCATCCTTTTGTCAAAAGGTGTTGCCAAGAATATCAAATACTTGTGCTTTTCATTCAAACTTAGAGTTAAGTCGCAGTTAACATGCTCATCGAGACTGTTAAAGATTCCAGCCAGAACAGAATTTTCTAGAGCACCACAGGAAATCTGCAGAGGGCCATCTGTCACTGGTGTTGAGAATTCTGATTCTGCTGATGTCACGGTGACCTAGGTGTCGTCCGACTGATCATCTAGTCCATGTTTATATCATTCTCCACCCCTCTCCCAATAGGTCATTTTGTTTGATAATCTCCCACGTGTCCCTTTCAAACAAAAGTGACAGCGGTCTCACCAGCCCCTTTGATGAAATGTCACAGAATCGTGCTGGGCCATCTAAATAGCAGCACCCTGCGGCAGAATCAGGGTTGTCCCTGTTTTACTAAATGACAGGTCAGGAGGGGCAACAAAAATGACTTCTCTGAATGTCCAGCTGTTCTGTACTTTAATGCATGTGCGGCCAGATTACGCAGAATTATTAACATTTTATGGGATATTAGGAACGTGCTTGCCAGGTCATTTTCTAAAGCTTGCGCCTTCTCATATTTTATCCTCAACTCCGCTGTTGACCTGGTAGCAGAGAACTTTCTCAGCTTTCCTGTATAAGAAGAGGGGCAAATGAAATTGGCTTTCAATGGGCTATCAAGAAGACATGACTTTTACAGTCATTTTGAACAATGGGGAAATGAGCATGATTGCTTTTTCTGGCCTGTGATGGATTAGTAAAGAATAGGGTTTCTTAAACTGAGATGAGACCTTCTGGAAGGATCATAGGCATTATGGTTCAACTGATTTTTTTTTAAGATTTATTTATTTATGCATACAAGAACTGGGGTGTAGGCCAGAGGTGTGGGGGTGGTGAGAGGACTCACCAGAGACAGAGTGGGGAGCAGAACAGGCAGATCTACTGAAGTACACTGCTGAGGGGAGCAGCGGGTAAGGGAAGAGAGGTCTGCTGAACTATGTGGAAAGTTCTGTGGCCGGGGATTGAACTCGTGCTGCAGTGGCTGAGGATAGCTTCATAGTGCTGAGACTTAACCCGCTGAGCCACCAGGGAGGCCCCTGTAAGCTGATTTTAACAGGCAACTCAGGTCTGGTGTGGATGGATGGCCAACCCCCCGGTTTACATAAAGTGTGGGGGCCCTAGGGTGGGCACTCAAGTATGGTTAGGAGGACAGCCTTTGAAACAGGGCAGGTGGAAATCCAATTCCAGTTCCACCATTTGTGAGTGACGTTGCTCGGGTAACCTGACATCATTACGGATCATAATGATAAAGTAACCTCATGTTATCAGAGAGGGTAACAAGAGTAGCTACCTCAAGTTATTGTAAGGGTTAATTGAGCTTATCCATTCAAGTTGTAATTTTGGCATAGCATAATTGTAGGGCAGAGAAGAGATTTATTCATCACTGAGAGATTGAGAAGATGGGAAATTTAAAGAAATTTAGAAGCTATTGGAAGAGGACAAAAACTTTGTGGAATTAACATCACCTTTTATTTATTTATTTTTACAAAAGTGTCTCTGGGTTCTTGTATATGTAGGGACCACCCCCTCTACCACCCCTGACACCTGAGGCTAGACCAAGGCAGGTTCCCCAAGGACAGTATTTTGTCATTTGAAAGTTGGTTAGATTGGGATGACAGTGACCATATTAAAAACAAATGGCCCATTTTTCATCTCTTGGATCACATTTACTTATTTACAAAGTTTGTGAGGCTTTCTTATTGAGAATGTCCTGGTGTATTCTGGGATTATATAAATTTCTTTCCAAATTATATCCAAAAAGCCAGCTATACAAAATAATTATTAATTGGTTTAATTGGTTACACAGTGAAAAAGTTCTGAGGATTCAATGTGTTACATGCTCCCTGTAGTATCTGCAACTTGACAGTAGAATTGTTACTGGTCAGGGAGAGGGACACCCCCGAGACCCCCAAACCTGCCCTTTCTAAATAGGTTCTGCCATCAGCACAAAACATAAAGACTTGTATTGGAAACAAACTTTAATACAATCTGTGTACAATACAAAAGAGACAAAGAATATGGTTTCTAAATCAAGCATCCAAAGTTACCCCTCACCTCATGGGTATAAGTCCACCCAAATAGGATTGGCCCAGAGCAAGTCCCGAAAGCCTGCACAAGTCTAAAACACCTTTTGGCAGGGACCTATTGAAAAGGGTCAGAAACAGCCAGACAATTCTGGGAGTTAAAGAGCAAAATCAAAACCAAGATCAACATCGTCATAGTCAACCTTCCCACGGGTCTCTCACCTACATCTGTCTCAATCAGTCCAGGCCAGCGCAGCTTCTTTACATGCCTCTCTGCTCCTTGTGCCTCCTCTGGCCTCCATCCTGCTTCCTTCCTTCTCCTGTCTCTTTTCTTCTCTCCTCTTTCTTCTCCAGCTTCTTATCTCTCTTGCTCAGCTCCACCCTCCCTTGGGTGGGGCTGGGAACCTGGAACATCCCCTTTTCCTGGGGACCACCCTGTTACAGAATCTACATTTTCTTAAAAGTAGAACTTAAGTGTTCGTGCACACACAAACAATAGATGAGATTTAATGGATGTGTCCATTGACTTGAGGGAGGAAATCTTTCTGCAATGTATAGGTTTATCAAGTTATCTCAATGTATGTGATAAATACCTTACATTTCATTTGTTCAATACACCTCGGTAAAACCAAGGCGAAAAATTAGGACAAGAGGAGGGAATTTCATTTCCTCACTTCTCTCCCTAACTCATAATGAAACCTCAAACAAGATTGTTTAAATAGGGCCTCCTCGGTGGCGCAATGATTAGACGCTGTGCTGTGGAGCTGTCAGCAGCAGCGACACGACTTTGACTCCTGGGCGGGCACAGCAGACCTCTCCTGCCTCGCCCACTGCTCCCCTCTGCAGTGTATTTCTGTCAATCTGCCTGTTCTTCTCCCCACTGTCTCTGGTGAACCCTCTCACTGCCCCACACCTCTGGCCTGTACCCCAGCTTGAATGCATAAATAAATCTTTAAAAAAAAAAAGATTGTTTAAATACTCAAGTTTTCTTAAGAGTGGTTTCCATTGTGCTAATAGGCCATGTCACCATGTTTAAATACAGTCAACAAATTTAATTTACACATAATTGTTGTTCTTTCTCTTTACTTCCTTTAAACAATGGGAAGTAAATGGGGAGCACAGTGCTTACAACTGTGAGTGCTCCCAAGTCTAAGGTTGATGAGTGATGGAATGAGATTGAGGTTCCTGCCCCAGGGTGAAGGTGCGTTTGTCTCTGCAGCATCATCAACTTGTAGCCCAGAGGGCTTCTGCCCACAGGAGCCAGAGATTGTTGCTAGCAAATTTCGTGTGATCCCAGAATCACCGGAGGCAGGCTCCGGTCAACATTCATGCCTGCATAGCCAGCCCCACGGGCTCCAAGTGGCATTACAGCCCCACCTGTGAGGGCCTCCCCCAAGCCCTCCTCCCCCATCATCTTGAGTTGCGTTTCCCCAGCAGAGCTCTTTCTGCCCACTGGGGATCTCGTCTCCACCCTGAGTCTCGGCAGGAGGAGCGACACCAGATCTAGTGGTGGAGGTGAACTCAGGACAGGCTTTTCACCATGATTCTGCATTTCCTAGGTTTTGTCAGTCTAAGCCAGACTCTTAATGCTATTTTAATGCAGTTGTTCTGTGTGTGAATAATGTGTGATTTTTGCCAAACCTCAAACCCTGGAACTAAGATCTCATAAAAATGCCTAGAGTCCAAAGCTAATAGCTGTTATTCAGCTGTTATGGGATAAGACCGAAAATGTTACAGATAGATATTCTCACCCGGGCCGTGGGTGATGTGAAACTACTGCAGGGCTGGGGGTTGGTGACCAAGGCTCCAGATGCCACCCCATCTAGCTGTCTCAGTTGTTCTATTACTTGGAGTCTCTGGTATAGATTTTTAAAGTCCATTCCTTTCTCAGCCCTGGTGATAGCCCCTTATGTGATCCTTAATTCAGTGAATAGCTTCACATCTCACCACACTGAAAGTTCTGGAAGACATTATTGACACCCATCACCCCAACCTTCCCATCTCCACCATTTTCACCATACATATTAGTTATCACTGACATTCATTCAACAAACATTTATAAGCCTGTTGTATCCAGGCACTCTGTTGGGTGTGATGAGAACACGGTAGCCTACAGGTGAGATGTTTGCTGGGTCAAGGTGAAGATTATGGACTCTGAAGTTAGAGGTCACAGACAGGATCTGCCACTAATCAGTGCTGTGATCTTAGGCAAGGTCTTCTGTGTCCCCATGATAACAAGGCAGTAAAAGCACCTACTTCATACTTACTTTTGACCTTTAAGTGGATGAGTGTTTCTAACGAACTCAGTGCTTGGCACGGGTAGAGGCCATATAAGTGTGTAAGTGACTGAAAAATAAAATCATGGCGAAGAGGAGACGGGTATCAAACCTTCACACGAGCATGTGACATGGTGGCCCCATGGGATCTGAGCAGCCTGGGAGGTGCCGTGAGGGGTGACTTGAGTCAGCATCCCAGGAACTCCGTTGCCTGTCACCGTCCTACTTCAGTGCATGATTGTCTCTCACCTGGACCACAGAAACGCTTCCTGTTTTCCCCTCTTCAAGCTGCAGCCAGTGGGGATTTTCTAAACCATTGGCCTTATCACGTTATGTCTTAAATGGCATTCTTCAGTGTCTCCCACACACACTCGGGTTTATGTCCAAACTCCTAGGTGGGCTTAGAGTCCTGCATCATTTTCCCCCACCATGGTTCTCTCCCTCCTCCTCCCCGCTCTGGAACACCTAAGATACACTCTCATACTGTGCTCCAACCCCATGGAATCCTTTTAGTTCTTTCTGCATACCAACAGCTTCCTCCTCTTCCGGACTTTGCTCTTTCTGTCACTTCCAACTGGAACATCAATTGGCTCTACCCCACCTGATCCTCACCTGCTTCTATCACCCGAGAAGCCTCAGTTCAACCTCACCTTCTCGGTGCAGCCCCCCCGGTCCCCATGGCCAGGCCCGGGCTCCTCCCGTGTTCTCCCATCAGCCTTCCGACGGCCCATTGCAGGAGTGACCAGCCTATTGATTGTGCCCTTTTTACATTACCCTCCCCACCCCTCGCTGAGCCCAAGGAGGGTAAAAACCACCTTGTTCAAGAGTGTATCCCTGGAATTCAGCGTAGTGCCATGCACATGATCTGCTCATAAATCTTGAATTGTTTTGCCACCCCCTCAATCTCTAGCTGTTTAAACCCTCAGAGTCTTCAGTGCCTCAGAATGTGACCTTATTTGGAGGTAGGGTTGTTGCAGATGTGATTGGCAGGGATGGGATCATATCGTGAGTAGGTGCACCCCTAACCCAAACGGACTGGTGTCCTTATAAGAAGAACGCCACGTGAGGGGAAAGACGAGTGCATGGGGGAAGCTGGTGTGGACATAACGCAGGGAGAGATGGTCTCCACACGCCGAGAGAATGAGCTGGAGCGGATTCTCTCCCACGACCGTCAGGAGAACCAAACCTGCCAGGCCCGTGATCCTGGACCTCTGACCTCCAGAACTATGAGACAATGAATTTGTGTTGTTTAAGTCTACCATGTGGTGTTCTATGATGGCAGCCCCAGAAAACCAACACAACGGATTTCCTCAGCCATGAGTGGGTTTTCTACACTCTTAAATGTTCTCCTGTAAGTAAAGCCTTCGTGGGTGCACAAATAGACCCTAAACAGCTCCATATTCTACAAATAGATGGATCCTCAAGAATGGCAGGCCCAGGTGGCTCTTAGTCATCACAGCAAGCAGCCAATTTTGGCTTCAAACGACCCCTTCTCCCCGGGTATTCCAAGAACTTCACCCAAGTGGGCAGGCGAGGTGCCCTCTCAGCAAGCCCCACAGCAGGGGGAATGTGAGCTGATGGGCAGGCAGGTGCTTGTTTTTCTCTCCCAGCCAGGAGAAGCAGCTGAGAAGGAAGCAGAGGAGGTGGGGGTGGGCAGAGCCAAGCACAGGGAAGAAGAGAAGTAAGAACAGGAATGCGGAGCCAGAGCCGTGGTGGTTCTGGACTCCAGGGCCACACCGCAGGATGTCGGTGCAGGCTGTGCAGAAGCCAAGATGTCAAGGAGGAAATTTCCCCCTTCTTCAAAAAATTTCTTCTTCTCCATTTGATTGCAGTCTCTAATAAGCAATTCTTCCAAATTTCTTCTGACTTAAGAAGTTGAGAATATGTTGAGCTAAAGAAACACCAGGATCATAATTACGGTTATTATAGGGAGTTGTGTGCCCATCACCACAGCATCTGGCTGTAATCACATGCTTAATGGAATGCAAGATGATCCACTGCTCATAATGGGCACTTTCCGAGCCAGGCAGCCACCAAGTGCCCACCCTCCCACTTGGAGGCCCAACAGAACAGATGTTTGTGGAAAGAGCAGATGCTGGTGCCTGCCCGGAGGGCCCGTGACCTCAGGACAGTGGTCCGGGAGTTGGCTCTGTAACCCCATCTTGGAACTCACTTGCTTCCAACCAGCCAGCAAAACCAGGAATTGAGCTCTCCCCCAACACTGGGTAGCATGGAGGGGGGTGGTGGGACCCACTGCTCACCTCTGATCACATGGAGCCTCGAGGATGGCACAGTGGAGAAGGGTGGCTGTGGGGTGTGCTCCGACACTTGTTTCCGGTAACCCTGAATTCCCTTCTTCAGCAACAAGCACACCTTAAACTCACTGAAAAGGCGGAATAGACATCCTTCCAGTCAGACAATTCCTTTGAAGCATAATTGTCTTAGCCCAGAACGCCACGACAAAATGTCATAAACTAGGGGTCTTTAACAACGGACTTTTATTTCTCACAGTTCTGGAAACTGGGAAGTCCAAGATCAAGGTGCTGGCAGATTTGTTTCTTGGTGACGATCTGCTTCCTGGCTTGTAAATGACCCCTCTTCTTTGCCTCTCCCCATAACCTCACATGGCGGAGAGAGGCGGCTCTGCGGTCTCTCTTACCTCATAAGGGCACTGACCCCATCGTGAGGGCTCCACCCTCATGACCTCAGCTGGGCCTCGTCACTTCCCAAATACTCTGGCTCCTAGGGCAGCACTGGGGTTAGGGCTTCAATCTATGAAGGGGGCATTCACATTCCGTCCCTAGCAACAATTAATAATAATTAAACTTGCTCTCTGTATTTTTTTGGACCACACATTCCTTCTTACCTCAATTTTGAGAGCCGAGAAGCCTAGAGTTACAGGAGCCTGAGCAGGCCCGTCCCCTGCAGATGCGGCTGCTGACCCCTTTCGGCCTCGCCTAGCCCTGTCCCTCCCTAGGGGCCCCTGCTTGCTGCACCAGGTTTTGACTGTAGTGTCCGAGTGACGCCTTTTAGCCTGGTGCTGTAGAAACCCCAAGGCCACTAGACTGGACTGTGCGACACATTCCAGGTGACTTCCTAACTCCCCAAACATCAACCGCTGTTGTCACAGAAACTCTCCTGCAACATCACGCTCAATCTCGGTGCTTCTCTTTGGTGCCAGTTTTCAGCTGCTGTTTTCTCTCTGGTTCCAAAGTAAATCAGTTTGCCTCTTTCTTTAACCAATTCTGTATCCCAGCATCTTCTGTGTGCCCTCACATGCTCCTCACACGAAAGTGAGCAGTAATTCGTCCTCTCCACCCCTGGCCATCTTATGTCTGTGTTGCTGACAAATTCAGTCTATGAAACCAGCACCCATCCAACTGAATTACTCCTCTTTGTCACTCAACATCCTTCCTAGCAGGTCCTTCAGGGGTTATCCTCAAAATATTGCATATGGCAGAATAGAAGGACGTGAGTGTTTTGAGTAGATCTGATTTTCAATTGGAAGACTCCAACACTGCCCGCCCTCCCCCCGCAACCATTTTTTGAGGGGGACTAATTTCATCAGTAGATGATCAAATGTCTCTCTATATTTAAATTATTAATTTTGCTGTACAAGCATATTTAAAATAACATAAAATACAAGATATTAAGAATTAGCATGGTTTTCTAGAGCAAATCAAAGTCAATTCTGTGGTGTTTGAGACACAGCATTTTTAGAATCCAGATGTGATTCTGTCTCTGGAAATCTTTCCTGAAGTCACAAATACTCATGGAACAGCTGTGTTTTTCAACTGTGTATTGTAATCTTCACTTTGTAATCTAGTTAATATACTTGTTTTCAAGTGACCTTTCAAATGATTATTTCTAGCACAATCACATGTGATTTTGAGGTCATAATCCCAGGAAAAATTACTGCAAATCTATTAATGGATATGCCTTTAAAAAAAAAAAAAAGCAGGGTCAGTGAGGAGACCTCGGTAATGCCCCATAGTTCAAACTGAATCAGCTAGGATGATTTCTCTGAACAAAGGGTGACCTTACACCCCTCAGGGCAGGGACAGGCTGGTTTAACCTGTTGTTCCTATGGAATTAATAGTAGGACCACCTCAAAAGTGTCCCACTGTGAGATCATCATATTAAACGTCAGTTTATTGTTCCAACTAAAACAATTAAGAGACTATCCTAAAGAGTTACAAGGATTCAAATATAAAGCCACTCTAGCTTTTCTGAGGGCCTATGGTGGGGATGGAGAAGCAGCTATCTTATATTTAAGTAGAAACAAGTCTTCTCACTAATTCTCACAGTAGCCCCCCTCAGTGGTTTCTCTCTTTCTACTGTGTCCCCCCTCATTCTGGCTTCTACTGTGCAGTCTCTCCCTTGTTTATGTCCCTTCGTTGGTTGCCCAGTCAACACAGGGCTTTATGCTCAAGGTTCTAATGTGGCTTCCAGACCCTCTTCTTCTCAGTCCCCTTTTGCTTCATTCCTATGATCCCTGTGTGATAGACTGAGTCATGCCTCCCTAATATGTCCACGCCCTCTTCCCGCTACCTGAGAGTATGTCCTTATAAAAAGGGACTTTGCAGATGTGAGCAAGTGAAGTATCCTGAGGGGAGATGATTATCCTGAAATTATCTGGGCCTGATGTAATTATGTTGGTCCTTATGAGAGGGAGGCAAGATGACAAGAGGCCGAGGAGCCATGGAGGAAGGCGCTGTGGTGACACAGGCAGAGGCCAGAGCCACTCATTCTGAAGATGAAGGAGAAGCCACGGCCCAGGAATGCAGACCAACAGCAGAATATGCAAAAGGCAAAGGAAACAGCTTTCCCTTGGAAAAGGGAGAAGGAACCAGCCTTACCCAGAACGCGTCTTTAGCCTAAGAAGACTGAGCTTGGACTCTGGCCTCCAGGTAAACAGAATCCAGTGATGTTGTTCTAAGCCACTGCATGGGGAGTGAGGTATTACAGCAGCCAGAGGAAGTCGTTCCCCCACCTCAGAGCCTGAAGTTCTAGCAACACCAGTCCCTGTGGCGCTCACCACCCACATCGTGCTCTTTCCTGCCCCTGCTATTTTGCTGCCATCCCTGCTGCCTGGAATGCGCTTTCCCTCCCACCCACCTTCCTTTCTCACTCCAGCCCCCGTGTGCTTGGCCGAATCCTATCTCCCCATATGACTCAGCTTGGGCATTCCCACCACGAGCGATTTCTCTGACTTGTACACCCACCTCCACCTCGGCGGGGTGAGCGGCCTTCCTCTGACTCCCACGGTCTCATTCCCATATCTGTAGTATTTCGCCTTAGATGATTAAAAGTGTCTATGTGATTGTCATCCTTGTGTTCAAGAAGGGGCTGATTTATTTTTTGTGTCCTTATTCAGTGGGTGTGTTCAACAATCGTTTTTTGAATGAAAAAGAAAAAAGGAACTAAACAGTACTTAAAAAAAATGATTTATTATTTTTATTTATTTATGCATACAAGAACTGGGGTGTAGGCCAGAGGCATGGGAAGTGAGAGGATTCACCAGAGACAGAGTGGGGAGCAGAACAGGCAGATTGACTGAAATACACTGCTGAGGGGAGCAGCGGGGAGACAGGAGAGGTCTGCTGCACCACGTCGGTCAGCTCCCTGGCCGGGAATCGAAATCAGCGGCTGGGGACAGCTTGACAGTGCTGAGATTTTAACCCCCGTGCCACCAGGGAGGCCCTAAGAAGTACTTCTTGAATTCCTAGTTATTTGTGCCCATTTCTAAGTGATTTGAAGAAATGGTTATGTTCAATTTTCTATTCTGTATCATCCTTGAAGAAATTGTGATTTGCTGTCAAGGAGAGAGGTCCTAGAATCAAAATGGAAGGGTTTCAGGTCTCTACCTTCCACAGAGAGGACTTTCTGGAATCCTGGCCCAGTAGATATTTAGTGTATCACTTAGGAAGATCTTCTATGAGGAAGTTTTCTCCCCAGATGAACTCGTTCATCAGAGTCCCAGGCCCCAGGATCTGACCTCCACTGGCCCACAGGGATCCCAGTCCAAACTGCCATTTGCCAGAAACGTCTCATGCCTCACCTTAGCCCAACCTGACTGTTCGCCTCAGCCAGGCCTTCAAACTTGACACCTCTGCTTGCCCCCTTTCCTCTTCCTAGGATGTGGTGCTCACTCACTCCTCAGGTTTTCCTGTTTCCACCTACTCACCCATTGAAGTTCAGCTTCTAAAACTGTCCAAAGTCCTGCTTGACTCTCACAGTGTGGATGGGAGGGTCTGAATAATGCAGCCCGACCCATCAGTGCCATAAAACCAGCTCCAGATCAAGTTCCTTCCAGAGGGAGCCAACATCTTTCTCCACAAAGAATAGCACATTTTCAGGGGAAAGCAAGTATGTCTTTAGGATGGTGGTGAAATCTGCCATCTAGGCCTCTGAGCGTTCTCTTGTGGATATTCTGTAGCCCATTATGGTAATTTCTTTTCCTCTATACCTTCTTTGTAACTGGGCGATTATACTGCCAATCCCTGGGTACTCTAATTTGCATTGCAATATGAGGCTCCATTTGATGCTTGCAAATTATGGGCCCAGGGCTGAAGCTCTGATGTGGGAGTTGCTTCCACATAAGTCAGAAAAAGTTACATATACATGAGTGCAGCCCTGGGAATGAAGAACCTCTTTTCATAAACACAATTTAATATTTAAAAATAAAATCTCAGTTACAGAAAAATAATAGGAGCAGGCCTACCATAAAAGGAAGAGAAGAGCTGAAATGAAGTGCTCTCATAAAAGTTTTATAAAATACAACCACACACATATTATACCCTCGGGAGAAATGCCATAACATTTCTACACAGGAAGAAGCAATGTTCCCTCTATCCCTTTTCTTGCTCAACAAGGATTTGTTCTGCAGTCTTAAGTCCTCACAGTTGAGTGTGCACAGGTCCTGTGGTGCTTCAGAGGAAGGAAGTTACCACCACTGGGCTGCGAAGACAGGAAAAGAGAAGTGAGTGCCTCGAGGGAAATCATAAGGTATTGGTATCAGAGGACAAGCGTTTTTCATCCTGGCGGTTCTTCCTAATCCAGGTTTTATAAGAATACATAGTTTCTGATGATCTTCAATTAGGAGAAAACAAGGTGTGCTGAGGAAGGGCAGTTTCCTTAGAGGTGAGAAAGCCTCAGTTCTAGTCTTATTTCACCTCTGAATTATGTCATAACCCTTCAGTCAGCAAGAGCTTGGCTTCTTCACTGATTTATCATGGAGGTTAAATGAGGATATGACCAAGGACCCTCCTGCACTTAATGCTCCAGTTCTGTTACCCAGTGCTCACAGCTCCATGAGGACGTGTTTACTCAAGGTCATGATCTATAGCACCACGGCAACAT